>VWZX01000629.1:0-11977 GCA_013399015.1 Galbula dea
GGGGGGACTAAGAAGGCAGGGGAGGTCGGGAGGAGCCTCTCTCAAAATGTGTCAGTGCTGCTGTTTTGTTTCACAGGCTTCAGGCCCTGATGTTGAGACAATCACAGCACAATTCCATGGCCTTCTCTTTGAATGCTAACCCTCTTTTTTTAAAAGCTATCCTCTGATGTATCTTTCCCTAAAGGCTACAGAATTTACTATATCTTGTCCTTGGGAACATCATCCTGAAAAATAGAAACATAGAAACATCATCAGGGTTGGAAAGCACCTTCAAGATCATCAAGTCCAGCCAATAGCCCTACACATCTGTTATCCCTAAACCATCCCCCTAAGTGCCACATCTACCAGCTTTTTGAAAACCTCCAGGGATGGTGACTCCACCACTTCCCTGGGCAGTCTATTCCAATACCTCAGCACTCTTTCAGTGATGAAAAAAACACAAGGAATAGCTAAGGGATTTATTTATTTATTTCATTTTTGTTTGTTTGATTACTTTGGGTTTGGGGTGGGCTGGGTTTTTTATATTAGTGGACTGGTGAAAAAGAGGCACTACCTGATCTTTTCAAGGTCTGCATTTGCTCAGATATTATCAGAGATGTTAACTACAACTCCAAGCTTTTGTACCTCCCTGAATTATTTCATTTTTAGAAAGTAATTTTTAAAACTGCATGTTTGCAAACAACAAGGTCATCCTGCCCTTATGCTGCTACTCATGCAGAGTGTATCTGCAGATGCAGGGAAGCACATTCTCTCCCAGGTTTCCTTTCCTCCCTCCCATGTCCTGATCATTTGTTCAGGAGGCTGCAGGAAGCAGGCCCAATCCACCCAGGCCAGGAGCATCTGATGACCATTCCTGTAGTCTCATGAAATTGCTCCAGGGACACGGAGCAGCAGAGGGCTGGGTCACAGCACACATCTGAACTAGGAGCCTGGGAGAAATGCCAAACTCCCATCCCCATCATGTCCTGGCTCTGCAGCTGGCCAGATTCCCCTCTTCTGGAAGCACAGACTCTCAGGCATCACAGGAGTGGTGACTTGCTCTTGCCAGATTTTCCATTAACAGATTTGGTACTGAGCCTGAAAAATGCCATCAGCTCTTTTATGAGACTACCACCCCCTCTTATAAATTTCCCTTCAAAAAGGTTTATATTACTGACAGCTATTCTTTCTGACCAGGTCTGGGGAATGTGCAATAAGTAATTTCTGAGGCCCTTGCACCAGGTTATGTCTTATGTTAATACTAACAAAGGTAGAAAAAGAAAGCAGGCAAAAGAAAATACTTCTTTATACCATGAGTAACTGTGAACTTCAGGACTTACACTGTTCCAGGAGGCAGAGGAGGCAGCTGGCATCAGCACGGTCAAAGGGTACCAGAAAAGTCGGTGGGGAAGAGGAGTCTGTTATGGAGGGGGACAGGCAGGGATGTGCCACTGCCACATGCATGCTTCTACAATAGCATCTCACAGCACTGCAGGACACCAAGTGCTGGGTTGCAGGGACCATCTCTGGCCTAGAGCAGTCTCTATGGCACAGGACATTTGAAACTGAAGCATAGTAAGGGATAGTAAGAGGATAGTAAGGGATAAAGAATTACTGTCTATAATAAGTCACATATTATAGAGCAGGTGCCTGAAAGAGATGGACTGAATCAGTCTTTGGGGATGGCTGTTTCTTCTCCTGGCTCTAGAGGGAGCTTTGGAAAATGAATAAACAGGTTGCGTGCGAATCTCTGAAAAGGGCTGAAATTAGGTGAGATATATCCCTGGCTGAAATTCAAGGTAACAGTTTTTAACTTGTCCTGGACTTCTTAAGGCCTTTGTGTGTCTGTCATGTTTCTACAGTGACAGGTAGGAGGATTAATCAATCACAGAATTACAGAATGGTTTGGGTTGGAAGGGATTTTCAAAGGTCATCTAGTCCAATCCCCCTGCAGTGAGCAGAGACATCTTCAACTAGATCAGGTTGCTCAGAGCTCTGCCCAACCTAGTCTTGAAGGTTTCCAGGGATGGGACATCTACCACCTCTCTGGGCAACCTGTGACAGTGTTTCATCACACTCAGCATAAAAAAATTCTTCCTTATATCTAGTCTAAGTCTTCCCTCTTTTAGTTTAAAGCCATCACCCCTTGTCCTCTCACAACAGGCCCCGCTAAAAAGCTTGTTCCCACCTTTCTTCTAAGCCCTTGAAGTACTGAAAGGCTGCAATCTTGCAGATAATTTCTGCACAGAGAAAAGTTGTGTCAAGTAAACTAATGCAACATTAACATAAATCTTCAAAAATAAGAACCCATCTTTGATGAAACAAGCACATTATCTACTTTTTACCAAGCTGTTAGGTTTCTTTGTAATAATAGAAATATGGTAGCAATTCTCTATTCTCTACAGTGCCTGAGTGTATGGGTAGCCAGGTTAGCTCATTGTAGCACGGCTCCTGATACTGTTGAGCAGAAAAAAGTCCACCAGCAGCACCAATCTCTGGAGAACCTGCATATGGCTGCGTTTAGTCACGTCAGCTGTGTGACAGGCAGGGTTGGAGGCAGATGCGCTAATTGAGGAGTTGGGTTTTTGTGTGTCAGAGAGTCTTCTGACATTCAGCCTGCACTGAAACATGTAACTGAAGGTTGCAAATTGCAGTATAAGCTGGTCCCTTTAAGTCCATTGCAAAAATTCACTCTCCATGCCCAAGCAAACACTCAATCTCTGCAGACGCTGCTGGCAGTGTTTTTGACAAGGCAATTTAGGATGGTACTTTTGTTCCATGGATGCTTCCTCACAAAGCAGGAACAGGCACAGTCAATGCACTTGGCTGATATCCTAGTTAACTGGAACTAACAAGAGGTGCTTCCATCCCACAAGCTGTCTTGTTCCCCAACCCTGCCCTGCTCTTTGTAGTTTTCTCCAACGCCAGCTGAAGTTACACACTAGTGACCAGAGCCCGGAGCAGCCTGTCTCATTTTGGAGTTCTTTCATAAAAATAACTTGGATCTACTGGTAAGGCTAGTAAAAGTTAATGCAGCCCTTTTCAATCTAATTTCCTTTATTTGTTTTAGTTTTGGCCTATTCAAGTTCCCAATGAATCTGAACAAATGTCTTGCTATGAAGAGTTAAGATTCGTCATTGATTCAACTGACCACAGGAAAAATAATAATATAAAAGGTCAACTTTTAGCCCAAGGTTAAGTAAATAAGGTTGAAAGTAGCAAGTGTGACAGGAATGCCCTCTTAAAAAGATGACATTCGAATGTAAATGTACTCACATTTACTCAATTATTTGATCAAGCAATGTTAATAAACAAAGTGTATCTTTGAAACTCCACCTTCAAATGTTACACATTTACATTCAAATGCTGTATTGCAGTAGCTCCAGACAGCTTCAGAATAAACACTTCTGCTATATATCCTTTCTGATGGATAGAACAAGAGCAGAAAGCCCATCCCTTTCTGCCAAAATCCACTCGAAGGAAGAGAGCTGAGGCAATAAAACATCCTTCCTTCCCTTTGCTGGTCAACTGGTCACACAAAATGCCTTCAAGGCAGGTTTTGCATGGGTCTGGCTTCTGTCCATTGCAAGAGGGTGTAGCTAGATGGGAAAGGGTGGAGCAGAGGGACCATTTTTGGCCACAGTAGTTGTGAAACACCTGCTGCGCCCCTTCTGCCCTCAAGCCCAAGGGCTTCACAGGCCAAGAATGAAAAGCCTGCAGCAGCAGAAGGGTTGGGTGAAAACATACAGCAGATAGGATGATGAGGCTTCCACTAGTTTCCAGGACTGCCCAGTGAAGGTTGGACCTACTTAAGTCTCGAGATCCCTCATAGCTATGATTCACTTCAAGCAGGCCCTGGGATCTACGTGCTGACTTAGCAGATGTGCTCACACCTGGACAGGTGTGCTGATGACTGAAAGCCTTTCAGTCCCTGGGAGGTACTCAGAGAAGACACTGTCGTGGTTGGAGGCTTGTTCCCCGACCCACGCCAGAAAAAGAGAGGCTTCTGGATTGGAAGGTAAAAACTAAAACTGCTTTAATAATAGTAACAATAATAAGGAATATCATGTATATGGGATGGAATACCTTTCAGAAAATAAAGTTACTGAACAGAATTAATTCTGTTCTAACCCAAACCAGGACATTTTTACCCAAACCATAACACACTCCCGTCCTGCTCTCATTCCCACCTGTTTACCTTTGGTGGAGGGGGTCTCTGTAACTATCAGTGGGAGAGAAAACCTGCACTCTCATCAAAGAGATGCCTGTGAGAGTGTCAGCAGGGACAAAACCAAATTGCAGCATAATGCTGTAGAGCAACTCCCTATGAAATAATGTTTCTTGTTCTAATACACAGTTATTTTTTAAATTAAGTTGACATCTGTAGCTCCTCATGGGAAGGTCTTAATTTCTTGGGTATGCACCTCATTATTGGGGTGGATTATGGGTAAACGTTCTCTTTGGACAGTGAAGGAGCCACCCTAGGCTGAGACCAACATCTTGTCTTGTGTGAAGTGCAGGTCTTTCAGAGTCCAGGAAACTGTGAGGGAATACTAAAAAAAAAAGTGAATTTTCACTTCTACATTCTCATCATTCCTTGCTCATGCACTGAGAATTGCATGGGTGCATGTCAACATCTGGCAGCTGAGCACACTGAAAAAAACACTGGGAGAAGATTAGCAACCAAAACTGTGTCATTGTCTTCTCGGGCTCATTTTAGACCTTTTTTTTTTATTTTGTTATTTCATTTTTACCAAAATTCACTGTCCTAACAAGGACAACTCTGCTGGCACAAGTCCTAATGCAGATACAGTTACATTTTAAAAAGTCTACTTTATTTGGGAATGTGTGAAAGAATTCTTGTTTCTATCATCTGCAAACCTTTGCCAAGGCAGAGGGGCTCAAATTCTAGCATACGTTTGCTAAAACAAAGGGAAGGGCTAAAGCACTGTTTCCTTCACTGTCAAAACTCATCTTCCTGTTACCATGCAACATGTACAAAGTGTAATAGACCAAGACTGCTTATTTAAGCATCTTCAAAATTATGTTTTCTCTTTTCAGGTCTGTGACAGGTTGAAGTAGCTCTTCACTGCTATTTATTTATTCACTCATGTCCCACCTCATGCAAGTCCACCCTTGAAAAAATACATGACATACAGTTTCATGGTCATTTAAAGGTGATCTAAAACCAAACTGTCCTTGAAATGAATAACACTAGCCTTCTCCTCTCTCTACCTGCTGCCTATCAGTCCTTGTCACTTCCTAAGGTCAGCTCCAGCAAATACATGGCTGCGTATCTCACACATTCAATAGCAAAGCTTTGCCATTCAGTGACAGTTAGGTAGCTTTCAGATTAGCCAGGCCAGGGGGACACTAGGGCACAATCCGAGGTTCCCTGTCAACAATCAATCTTGAAGAATAAGAATCCACCAAGCAAGAAAGTAGATTCCCCATCCTCAGACACAACTGCTCAAAACAGATGCCTCTGGCACCACACGCCATGTGTCAACAATGACACATACCGCTTTGGTCTGAGGTGGGCTGCACCACTTAGTGCCATCAAAAAGTCCTTTTTTTCCAGAACCCATCCAAAGAATCTGTCTATTTAAAGCTGGCCCTGGCCTAGTGTGAAAAGCAGCACCAGGAGTGTCACTTAGGCTGTTCCTCCCTAACACCTTCATCACTTCCTCCCTCTGGCCACATCTCTAAGCAGGCACAACTGCCAGGCAACAGCAGGCAGCAAAAGAGGGGATCCCAATGACCTGTTCTTTCTAATCATTGACTGCTAGGATGGCACCTTAGGAAAACAACATGACTCTTTCTCAATCATCACGGTGCCCGCGCCTAAGAAACAGAGCAAAGCCACAGGGAGATCACTCCTTTTACAGGCTGTTGGATGGTTTTATCTGCTCAGAAGGAGAAGGGATTGGAATTCAGAGCAATTGTCTTGCTGTGGAGCTGCTTCCCTTTTATGGAGTGGAGCACCGCTCCAGCTCACACAGTACTACTGTGCTTCAGTCAGTCACACACACGATTGTCCCAAAGAGCTAGGATTTTAAAAGTACACAGGCCTTGAATGAAGGAGCTGGCTGGCTGATACTCCACTGGCTCTAGACATGTAGGGGGGAAAAACTTCAGTCATCTAGCGGTTGCCGGCTCCAGCACAGAATAAAGTCAGTTGCTATTTCAGGGAAAGGAAAGGCAGCTGTTCCCTGGGGGGAATGACTGCACTAGCTCAACGCCAGGAATAGGCTGAGATTTTAAAATTTTTTTTTCCCCTACACTTCAGGAAAAGCAAACACACAATGTTCATTCGCAGGGATTGTTTCCTGAATGTGATGTGTGCTTGCTGTCCCTCAGGTCACTTTCCAGTGTGTCACATCCTTCTGCACAAGGGAGAGCAGGAAATGGCAAACTCCCAGTATGAGGCAAAGCATTCCCGTTGCAGCAATTGGTCCACAGGAGCTATAAATTGGTCTCCTCTGGAAACAGATCAACATTTGTCTTTGGGGAGGTCAGCTGGAAAGTGAAGGTAGGTTTGAACCAGTATTTCTTGAAGTGTCTCAGAGTACTATATTAGGAAAGCGTTTGCAGGTTTTGGACTAATATATTCCTTTATTGTTGGGGATAATCTCTTCTAAAAGCAGGAACTGGTTTTATTTTCCTTTACACTGGCATAAATCAGTGTCTTCAAAAGATATGCATTACTGTACAGATTATGCTATATGTTGAATGTTCTACTAACTGCAGTGAGATGGCTGCTGTTATTACCTGAGACTGTTCTCAGCAAGAAAAGCTGCAGAACAAATTGCTAAAAGGCCACAGGAATCAATGTATTTCATAGAATCATATTGATCTGTTGTTATTGATGATACAGTCATTACCCATTTCACTGCTGGTATCCATTTAGCTTAGTGTTGGTCCTTGTGCTTTCAGCTTAATTTATGACTATAAAGTAAAAAATAAGAATGAAGGCACTACCTTCAGTTAAAAAAAGCACAATGTATTAAGTGGCTCAAATAGCCTGATGATACCAAGAGAGATGTGGGTCACTGTTCTGAAACGCATACAGGGGAAGTCCTAAAGGATTCTGCACAGGGTGGATTAGGACAAGTAGAAAAACTAAAAATTGCAGTGAGAAGTACTTACTTATACACTTTAGGATGGAAAGTTTCTTTATGGTAGGAGGTTTCCTCCTTTAGAAATACAGGGATTCTGCACAATGAAAGTCCTAAGGATCCTAACTATATTGGGGGGAGGGGGGGAGGGGAGGGGAGGAGAGAGAGGGACCAGCTACCTCCAGTTCACACAGTATGGAAGACTTAGAAGTGAAAAAGTGGCCGCAGCAATGAATAGTTTTGCTTAGTTGGCTCTGGGACAGGCTCCTTCTGCTACAGAGATTTACTTTGTCTATGAGGGCATTATGGACTGCAAATGATTTCTTAGCTTTTTGCTTTATGGCTAGACCTTGCTAGGGGCAGAGGCAGCATAGCCTTGTACACAGTGTAGCGTTGTAGAGCAGAAAAGCTCCGCTCCCACCACACAACTGGCAATGCTACATTACTCCTCTTACCTCCCTTGCCTCAGTCACCCTATACGTTAAGGATACTTGCTTCCTTTGTAAACCACTTCGCAGTGCTAGAGCAACCTGAAAATGCTTATTAAAACATATCTTTCTACCCTTGTGACAAACAACAGGGACAGCAAGAAGAGATTGCCTAGCACTGAAACACTGAAGATTCACCCTCTAGAAGGGAAGACACTCTCCTGCTACCTTGCCAGGGAGGTTGCCATAGCCAGCAGTTTTCAAGACTTTTCTATTCACAGGCCCCTGTATTTTTCCTGTTCCTTAATCCCCAAGGGAGAGCACACTGAAAATGGGCTTGCTTTTCTGATGTGCCCTTCACAAACCTTTTAAACAAGGTCCATAGGCCTCCCTGCCCTGTCAGTGAAGATCCATCACCACAGGTTGGACTAAGCACCACAGAGTTCCTGTCTTCATCCAGACCATGACGTCATGTTACAATAGGCAAAAAAATGCTGCAAGACCTTGAGTTACTTAGGCTTAAACAAAGGAAGGAGCTTCACAATACTCATCTGAGGCATCAATGGGCTTCTCACCTCCTAGATAGAAAAGCCAGACCTTGACTCCTTTCAGTAGCTTCTCTCTATACGCCTTGAACAGGAAATAAGCCCTAAATAGCAACCTGAGATGGGTGGCTTTTACCTCCTTGAAGCCTGGCTTGTCTTGTGAAAGATGTCTTTGAATATGGCAGATCTTCTGAACCCCATCATGGGGACAAAATTATTTGTTCTAGCAGCATTACTACTCTGAGCAATGAGGTACTTAATCTCAAGGGAATTTCTGTCCCCAGGGTTAGAAGAGACATTTTGGGTCTTCACAGAGGTAATAACAACAGCACCCCTGACCCCAGCACAATATTTTAGCCTTCTCAGGGAACAAGAAAAACATTTAAAAGTTCCTCCTCTGAAAGTTATGGTGGAATATGGCAATTACATGTATATGTGTTGTACGTGCATGTATGCATGTGTACATGAGTGTGTATGCGTGTACAGACGGCAAACCTTTCATGTATGTCAGTGAAGCAAAAAACAATTGGCTGGATGCCATCCCTGAAATGTTGGTCTAGGCTGAGCATGTCTCATGGGGTTTTTTAAACATAAATCCAACTTAACCTTTTCTGTTTCTGGACAGAGAACATGGAGAGAAACGGTGCTGCCTTTCCCCAAACACTAGACCCCACACACCACTTCCACACAGCCTTGCTGGATCAGAGACAGAGGCTGCGTGGCCAAATTGCTCACCTTCACAAGGTGGCTCATAAACTCAACAAGCTGCGCAAAAGGTCCCTGATTGCCAACGTCAGCGGGAGCACCCTGACTGCTGCAGGAGCAGTCACAGCCATTGTGGGGCTGTCCCTGAGCCCAGCGACGCTGGGAGCCTCTCTTCTGGCATCAGCTGTGGGTCTGGGTCTGGCCACTGCTGGGGGGGCTGTAAGCATCACCTCAGATCTTTCCTCAGTGTTCTGCAATTCACGAGAGGTGAAGAAGGTGCAGAAAATCGCAATAACTTGTCGGAAACAGATGAGGGAAATCCTTGGGTGCCTGGAGTTCCTTCAGCGGGGGCAGGGCCCAGGGGACCCCTCTCTACGCCAGTCAGAGAAGAGGGCTTCCATCTCATTGTACAACTCCGTCTGCTTCATAGTCTTCTGTGGCTCCCACAGCTTCCTTGTGCCAGAATACGCAAAGGAGGTCACAAAAGTAAGTCAAGCTGTACTGAAGGCCAAAATCCAGAAGCTGGCTGCCAACCTTGAGATCTGCACTAAGGCGATGGATGAAGTCTGTGAACTTCTTGAGTCCAGAACAGAGCTTTCCCCACGTACAAGGAGACTCAACCTGGGTGCTAAGAACAGTGCTGAAATCCTGAGACCATCCAGCTGAAACAGTGAGGGCTTGGAAACATTACATTATTGATTGTCACCATTAGTGCTGCTGCCTGTTGCTATGCTAATGGTGGTGGTGCTAATTCATACAGGTGTGCACATCTCTCATGTGTCTTGTCTATATCTGAACAGAAACTCCTGCCTGATAGGCAGCTAAAGCTTTCACACATACAGCCAACTAGCAGTAGTCATTCGACAGTTTGGAGATTATAGTGGATGTGTGGACTACTGTGACCTGAAAGCAGACATTGGTGGCTGATCCTCAGGCCCATGTTTCTCCAACCATTCCCCCAGCTCTTCTGACCCAAGGCAGCAGAAAGAGGCAGGTCAGGAGGCTGGTGAAATCCCTGTTGCTGACTGAGCCTGGTCTGTAAATAACTTACGAATATATGTGTGGTTAAAGGGCTGGGGTACCCACAAAAAAGCCAGCAGTTGCCTATTTCCAGTACAGTCCTGTTACCAAGATACATCTGGAAAGGCTGTTGAAGGAAGCAGCTCCAGATATGGCAGACTATGTGGATGGCTTATTATCCCACAGTGAAATAGGAGGACAAGAAATTATCCCTTTTGAAGAAACCTCTCCATCCTGAGAACGGTGATGTTTATGTTCTATTTATTTACATAGGATTATTTTAAGGTTTTGATACTGTATTTAAATATGTATGGGGTTTTGGGTTGTTTTTTTTAATTTTAAAAAGGAGGCCTCTGCTCTGAAGGAAAGCAGCTGTTCTTAGAGGTAAAGCAAGTCTGTGGGATTTGAGAGCAAGTTACCTGTTCTTCGGCTGTGAGGGAAGAGGGAAAGTTCCTGCAGGAAAAGGAAAGCATGGCCTGAATGCTGGTAGTTATAAAATAGGTGAAACACTGTCAACCAATGACAGATCTTAGGGACCAAAACAGGGAGAAGGAGAAGTCAGGGTGCCTGGAACCAAAGCCTGCCTCTGGGCACTGGTGGAAGAAAGCAGTTATATCTTTTGCAGCAGAAAGGGAAGTAAGTATAGATTGGTATTATTGGTCTGAGCTGGAGCTCAGCTATGATGACAGCACATCTCAGAGACAGAGGTGTCACTCTCCATGCAGTTGAGCAGCCTGTGATACCACAGTGGTTTGTCTGTGAGGAACAAGGCAGCACACATGGAGAACTACAAATACTCCTAGCAAAGCTTACCAGGGAAGGCTTCACGTTATAAAAATATATACTGGTACTAGTACTCTAGAGGAGTGGAGAGGAGGAGGATGAATCAGTGGCAAAGCACTTATGAAACAGAAGGAAGGGAACCTGTTTCAAGTGATTGTTCTGGTAAATATGTTCTTCATGATTTTTGACCTCTCAGTGCCTTAGTTCTCTAAAATCGAGGATAGTAGCGCTTCCCTACCTTGCAAAGATGTTTTTGGGACAAATATGGAAAAGTGTTCAAGTACTGTGATGATGGGGATCGTGTCAGTACCTGGAAGAGGCGTAAGAAAGAGACCCTAGAAACTAGCCTGAGTTAACTACAGGGGTTAATGAAGGGATAATTCCACCTCCACAGGTATGCCTGAGTGAATAATGGAAACTTCAGTGCAGATGTATGAATCAAAATGATAAGAAAAAAACCACTCTAATTCTGCAACACTGAGCAAACTCTTAGGAATGGCAACACTCCATCTCACAAAGTTTGAATCCTTGTCATTTTTGTCTCTTCCTCTCATAACATCAACATTTGTTTGTACACATAAGAACAAAAGCTTTAGTCCCTGAGAGTGTGACTCAGATGCTTGTAATGCCTGTGCTTGTTTGTCAGAAATGAACAAGTACACTGCTGGTTTGATTAAACGAAGATGAAGCACTTTTGTGTCAGTGTTTCTCTGCACACCTGCATGTGATCACATTCCTGCCCCCCGGCTCACCCTGCTTAATTTCATGTTCCATAGACAGGGAATCCATACAAGCAGCTGAATGTGTTCAGTAGGCAAGCTCCATGCCAGACAGCTAGCATTTGTGTACGAGTGTATGTGAGGTCTACGTGAGTGCATATCCTGGTGTGCACACTTGCCTATGTAGACTGTGGATGCTGGTCTCTGACGTGCAAACACTGAGATGCATGTCACAGAATCATTACGGTTGGAAAGGACCCTCAAGATCATCTAGTCCAACCGATAGCCCTACACTGCTCTCACCCCTACATCATCCCCTCAAGAACCACATCAATCCTCTTCTTAAAAACCTCCAGGGATGGTGACTCCACCACCTCCCTGGGCAGCCTATTCCAATATCTCACCACTCTTTCAGTAAAGAAATTCTTCCTAATATCTAATCTAAACCTACCCTGGCTCAGCTTAAGCCCATTCCCTCTAGTCCTGTCACCAGTCACAAATGAGAAGAGGCCAACACCCGCCTCCCTAGAATGACCTTTCAAGTAGCTGAAGAGAGCGATAAGGTCTCCCCTCAGCCTTCTCTCCTCCAGGCTAAACAAGCCCAGCTCCCTAAACCTCTCCTTATAAGGCCTGTTTTCCAGACCCCTGACTAGCTTAGTTGCCCTTCTCTGCACCCTCTC
>VWZX01000629.1:12505-231112 GCA_013399015.1 Galbula dea
CTGACAGGCCTGTAATTTCCCGGATCATCCTTCCTTCCCTTCTTATATATGGGGGTAACATTGGCTGATTTCCAGTCTGCTGGTACCTTCCCAGTCAGCCAGGACTTTTGAAAAATGATGGAAAGTGGCTTGGTGAGCACCTCCGCCAGCTCTTTCAGCACTCTTGGGTGCAGCCCATCAGGCTCCATGGATTTGTGCTCATTCAGGTGATGCAGCAGGTCACTGACCATCTCCTCTTGGACTAGGGGGGAGTCACACCTTTCCCTGACCATATTCCCCGGATTAGGGGAATGAAATCCCTTTGAAACAATAGACTTATTATTAAAGACTGAGGCAAAGTCTTTGATAAGCCGGGGGGGAGGAGTGGGGGGGTGGTGGTGTTGATAGTAGTTATGTTATTTACCTTTCAAAGTAGTAGCTGTGTTGGTAGAATCCCTCCTTTGGTAGCTAGGCAGCAGGGGGAGAAGGGTACATGTGTGATTTGCTGTTTAGGCTGGGCTGGCGGCTATGAAGCCTGGCCTTCTGATGCCATCTTTATTCCCCTATTATTGAAACTGTTGCAGGGAGTAACAATTCAATGGTGAAGCAGGAAAGCAAATATCTTAACACAAAGTCCCATAGTATATTTTGAAAGCATAATACAAGCTTTCTATGACAAAGGAGCCCAAATACAGTGAGGGAGTCATGATATTCAAATAGCCTCTCTCCAGGCATCCCAGGGGGTAGACAGGACCATTTACCATTAACTGTAACCTAATATACACACTGTCCGTCTTGTCTAATTGTGCATCCCTTATGAAATAGCTGGCACTATACCTGCACCAAAATTCCTCTGCTGTGGACGAGCCTCCCTTCTCCTCTTTCTCTAATCCTGCCAACGAAAACTGAGCTTGTAACATGCAGGAAGACTAGGAACATATTTGGCCAAAAGCCAAGTCTAAAACCCCTGTAATGAAATTTCTAAGTCCAGTATAATCTGCAGTGTCCTGTGCTGGAAAGCTCAAAAAGGGAATCAACACTGAGAAGCTGTACATATTTTATCACACAGGAGTGCTCCCAACAGCAGTTTAGGATAGGAGGAAACTTTTATTCAAATACATCTGCTGACAAAATGGAATTAGACAAACTGCCATTCCACCGCAACAGAATTGCTCCACCCAGCTCCCCACCAAAACAGCACCTACCACATTATATGGGCAATGAGTTCCACAGAGAATCACAAGCAGTGACTTCTCATCACATCCCTGACTCCATTTCCCAAGGCATCCCAGTGAGTCTTACAGAAAGAGTTCATGACTAAGTGCCAGCCAGGCTTAACCTATAGCATTAAATTAGCTATAACAAGCTCATGGCTCAGAGTGCCTTAATATTTGAAGCATATGTTCATGACTAGCATCTATATTGTGTTGGTTTCTTTTATTTTTTATTTTTTTTTATTTTACTGGTTTAAAATCATTGCTCCTGAGCACAGTGAGATGCAGCAGTTTCATTTCCACTGCTGCCCACTGAATTGTTTCAGGTTTCCTCTCCTTTCTCTGTAACACAGAGTTTGTTCGGATTTCCTCTCACTTTCCTCATTGTTCTGGGAGCAGAGGAAATGTCACACTTGGAATCCAGTGACAGATGCTCAGGTACGTCAGCATTTCCACTATTAGCACACCCAGCCGAGCTTCCCAATCGGCAAGAGAAAAGGAAGTCTGCTCAAAAATGCAGTCACAAGTCGTGAGTCCCATTTTGCAGTTGGCTCTGCAGTCCCTCTGAAGCCTAAACTCTTAGATACATTAGCATCCTTCTCCCTAAAACAAAGGAGGTTCACCTAGCTGCAATGTTGTGCTGCAGTCAGCATTAGGACTACAGATCAGAGGCCACACCCAGACCAGATGGAAACCAGTGAGCTCAGGAACGACCATCTTCATGATTATTTTGGTGCTGCTCTCCCTCAGAGGGCACTAAATCCATCATTTCCACCTCTCACTGTGCACTTGCGGGCTCCCTGCCTAAGTCACAACAGCAGCAATCAAGAGAGTTGGGGGAGTGTTTGCATCTATTTCCATTTCCTATTCTCTCATTTCATGCTGTGAGTTGCCACAGTCCGAAATTGCACACTGGCAATTACCATAAAGAGGAAAACAAGGTGGAACAATGACAGCTCACACCAGCACTTTTGAAGAAGTTCATTTGCTCTTTATATGTATTATATATGTGAGTTGATATATATTCTTGTAGTTTTGTGCCTGGCTAGCTCATTTTGTCTTGTTCTTTCACATTTGTAGAATTTACCAATACAGAGCACCACCATGCATGCTGCCTAAGCAATGAAAATGCTGAGCTGCAGGTCAGAGGCTTAGCTATTTGTGGTTAACGCCAAGCAGGCAGGTTTTCACTCAGCCAATTCTGTATGTTTTTACCCCAAGACTGGTGGCTACAGCTCCATAACTCCTCCTTCCCTGGAGACCTCTCTGGATTTCAGCAAAAATCCGCTCACGGCTTCTAATTTGGCAAAGCATAGCACTCATCACATAAACCAACCCCTCCTGCAGAAGCCAAATTAAGTTTAAATAAAACAAGTTTTTAATACATTCAGCAGAAATGCCTCCTCAAATGTGCTGTTTAATCATAGACTCAGAATGATTTGGGGTGGTGTCACGTTAACAGGATCCCGTTTGCAGAGATAACACAAACATCTCTCGGTGGTAAGTTTCTCAACCTTTCTCAAAGAGCACAATAAATCAGCCTGCACTTCTTTCCCATAGAAAACTAGGCCTTAATGCCACAGTTGGAAGGGATCTTTAATGGTCATCTAGTCCAACCCCCTTGTGGTAAGCAGGGATATCTTCAACTAGATCAGGTTGCTCAGAGCCCCATCCAACATGACCTTGAATCACAGAATCATTAAGGTCGAAAAAGACCTCTAAGGTCATTAAGTCCAACTATCATCCTATCAACAGCATGCCCAATAATCCATGTCCCTAAGTATCACAACTATACTTTTTTTAAATGCCTCCAGGGATAGTGAGTGCCCCAGTACCCTGGGAAGCCTGTTCCAATGCTTAACAACTCTTTCAGTGAAGAAATTTTTCCTAATAGCCAATCTAAACCTCCCCTGGTGCAACTTAAGGCCATTTCTTCTTTTCCTATCACTAGTAACATGGAGGAAAAGGCTACCTCCACCTCACTACAACCTTGTTTCAGGCAGTTCTAGAGAGATAAGGTCTCCCCAGAGCCACCCCTTCTGCAGACTAAACAATCTCATTTCCCCCAGCGGCTCCTCAGACATATTCTCCGGACCCTTCGCCAACTTTGTTGCCCTTCTCTGGGCACTCTCTAGAAGCTCAATGTCTTTCTCATAGTGAGGGGGCCCAAAACTTAACCCAGTATTTGAGGTGCAGCCTAACCAGTACCAATTACAAGGGAGACAATCACTTCCCTAGTCTTCCTGATACAAGCCAGAATGCTGTTGGCCGCCTTGGCCACCTGGGCACATGGCTGGCTCATATACCTGCTGGCCAGCATGCCCAGGTCCTTCTCTGCCAGGCAGCTTTCTAGCTACTCTCCCCAAGCCCATACTGTTGCATGGGGTTGCTGTGATCCAAATACAGGACCAGGCACTTGTCCTTGTTAAACGTCAAGACACTGGCCTCGGCCCATCAATCCAGCCTGTCCAAACGCCTCTACCAGAGCCCTTCTATCCTCAAGCAGATCAAAACTTCCACCTAACTTGGTATCATCTGAAAACTTACTGAGGATGCACTCGATCCTTTCATCCAGCTCATTGATAAAGATACTGAACTTAACAGGCCCCAATAGTGAGCCCTATGCAACACCACTCGTGACAGGCCGCCAAATGATTTTAACTCCATTCATCAATATCATCTATCCTTGACCCTCCAGCCAGTTCCTTACCCAGCGAAGAATAAACCTGTCTAAATCGTGCGCTGCCAGCTTCTCCAGAAAAATGTGGTGAGAGACAGGGTCGTCAGGTCGGCTTTAGCCGCTGACAGCAACAGCAAAAGTCACGGCCCCGATAAGAAACGGGCACCGCACGCCGCCCGCCGAACCCAGACCTAGTCGAGCCGAGCCGAGCCGAGCCGAGCACCAGCCACTCCTATTGGCTCTTTCCTCCGAACTACAAATCCCATTACACCCCCAAGAGGAACTGCAACTCCCAGAGTGCTCTGCCTTGCTTCAGAAGGGGACGGCCCAAAATGGCGACAGGGGATGAGGGAGGACAGACAGCGGAGTTCGAGGTAGTGGTAGAGCCGCAGCCGGAAGAGCCACGGACCTTCAAGGACCTGGTAAGGTCGGGCTGGAGCCGCTTACGTCCCCGCTGCCCCGTCCCTCGGAGCATCCTTCTGACCCCGCCTCACATAACAGGTCGTGATGGGGAAGTGGAGCTCCTTGCACAGCCCCGTGTGCCAGGCCGTGCCCCACGCCGCCCCGCGGTGCTTGCACCGTCGTGGCATGGCCCCGGGCTGTAGCCCTCCGCGGGCTGCAGGGCAGTTCTTGGTCCAGTGGAGCCGCCGCTGCGCGGGGGGCAGACACGTGCGCCGCCGTCGCTGCATCTGTCTGCGGGCGTGGTGTAGTGGCCGGGCAGGAGTTCTGGGGGATTCGGACCTTGCCCCGCTGAGACTGGCGTTGCTGCTCTGGCCTGTGCTCCTCAGCTGGCTGCCTGTATTTTCAGTTTTGTTGACTTACCCAAGCATTTTACTTTTTCCATGCTCATGCGATACCCCCAGAGGGGAAGAAAGAGAGCTGACTGTGTGTGGAAAGTTCCCTGTATAAACTAGGGAAAAGATGACTAGTTTCTTGCTGATGGCAGTCACCCCTAATAGTTTTCAACACATTTATGAAGTTGTTGATGCAGGTGGGGATCACTCTGAACAGCCTGCCCTTCCATGTAGTTGTCTTGAGGGCCTAATGGAGTTTGTGTCTGCTAGAGTCAAGCTTCTCTGTGTTACAGCATGTATTTAACTTTGTGATTTAATTTGGGTCTTCTTGATGGTGTCTGTTTCCCTTTTTTCACTAATACTCAGGGAGTGACAGATGTCCTGTGTGAAGCTTGTGAGCAGTTAGGATGGAAAGTGCCAACAAAGATCCAAGTTGAGGCTATTCCAGTGGCTCTCCAAGGTGAGTGCTGTGCTTCTCTCATACCAAATCAGGGGATGCTCCAGGAGCTCTGTATAAATTAATTTTACTGAGTGAAAAGTGTTAGGGATGAGAGTGTTCTTGCTCCTTTATCATTGATGATCTCTGTCTAGAAGTAATCTGTCTTCATGCTTGTGTCCTTCCCAGGTGGAGCTTGGTATACTAATTTCTCCCATAACACTGCCTGCAGTTGCATACTTTCAAATGGGTACAAATTACAAATAGATTCTGGAGTGTGCACTCCAGTAGCATAGCTCTGACACTCCATGTTAAATAGAATATTGTCAATCGTTTGAACTTCTACTCCACATTGACCATTTTCTTTCTGAAATACTCAAGCATACACAGTAAACTTGTGGTAGATTTAGGACTGTTCCTCTTCTGTTAGAGACTTAAGAGTATGTGTCTGAAATTGGAGATCCCTTGAGTGACTATATAGCTTGTATAATCTGCTCTGTTGTCAGCAGGCAATTGTTTGAAATTAGATTTCTGGAGCAAGTACTAAACAAATTATAGTGACTTTCTCTAAATATCCTAGAATTACATGTAAAGAAATTAATGAAATCAGCATACATTTCTGTCTCCAGAATATTTAGTTAAGTTTTGGTTGGTTTGTTGATAGTTTTTTTTAAACAAACAAAAAAACACTGTGAAGCAGGAACAGAACAATGTTGTAGCAGAATGGCAATAAGCTTTCAGTGTCTACTCTTTCCTAATATTTATCTGTTGTCGGACCCTTTTACTCTCTGTATAGATTATCTTGAAAAACAAACAAAAGTAAGATTGCATTCCTGAGAAGTTCCCTCAGTTTAAGCCCTGTTGGCAGCATTGTTTTCTGAGCTTTAGGAGTTTGGGAGGTTGAGATAGATTCTACTGATGAATTCTACCCTGTTGCCTGCATTGTTTTTGAGGCAGTGGACTTACTGCCCTAATCCTTCCTGCTGCAAACTGGCTTAGATTGATCTCTTAAATGATGGCACAAAATTGATTGTGGCTTGTGAAATATGAGTTTGGTAGTACTGTTGTCTTCTGGTTGGTATGACCTAAGACTTGGACACTAGAGTCTTTTTCCTTGTAAGCCAGTAAACAGACAACAATTAGTCTAGAATACTTACCTAGACAGAAGCAATCTGCTGTGAATTGACTGATTTGAAAAATAATAAAGCTTTTTATATGAAGCTAAATTTGTATGAAAACCTGTACTTTGCCAGTTTAGCTAGAGAGTGGAAATAATTGAGATTGTAATTATTGTGCAAATGAAGTCACACTAAAAATGCTGCAGAGATGTTCTGAAATTCTTTTTTTGGTCCTTTGTTTTTCTTTACCCTTTGTTTATCTTCCCCCCCCCCCCCCATCTCTAGGGAATTCTTGTGCTTCATTGCACATTGCTTTAAAGATTTCTTTGGCCTAGATTTGTAATAGTTTTTGCCCTCTTTGCTGCTTCTTGTAGGCAGAGATATCATTGGACTGGCAGAAACTGGCTCCGGAAAAACAGGAGCCTTTGCACTGCCAATTCTTCAGGCACTGCTGGAAACACCTCAGCGTTTATTTGCTCTTGTCCTTACACCAACAAGGGAGCTGGCCTTCCAAATCTCAGAGCAGTTTGAAGCTCTTGGATCCTCTATTGGTGTCCACAGCAGTAAGTGGCTTTGTTATATTGGAGTAATTTTCCTGAAGGCTGAAGTTTGTCAGCAGTAGATTGCAAAGGAAAAAGTATAGAGTGTTTGTGTTCAGAGCTGAGCAAAAGTTGAGAAAATCATGTGATGCTGGAAGACAGAGATCTAGTATCAGATTTGACAAAAAGACTGTATAGTCTTTCCTCCTGGAGTAGGCTACAGATGTTCTGCATTTTATGTCCAAACAAAGATGAAAGTAGACAAGAATCTTCTCAATAGTAAGTTTATGTCCAGTGAAATTCCATAGAACTCTGCTTTATAGTGTGGTGTAGTTTAATCTTTCCTTCAGACTGTTGTATTGGTTCCTTAGATATTCTCTACAAACATAAAAGATTTGTGGGTATTTTTAGAATTCCTAGGTTTTTGCAGCTGGGGTAAGCTGCCTGTAGCTCTTCAACTGTAAAAATAAAATACCCAAGCCTAGTAAGGACTAAAATTCTATGGCTTTAGAGACCTGGGAAGGTCAGGTGTGCTAAAATAAAGTGGATTATTATAAGGACGAGTAGCCTTTCGTTTGTACAGAGTTGTGGGTGGCAGGGAGTAGGAGGAAATACTGGTGCCAGGGGCTGGCTGATGCTACACTGAGTCACTGTATTTTATTTGTCCTGCAGCGGTTATTGTAGGTGGAATTGACACGATGTCTCAATCTCTGTCCTTAGCCAAGAAACCACATGTTATAATTGGTAAGTTAACATGCTGGGGATGCAAGGTGTGAATATTATCAAACTGCAGTTGTCCAAAGAAAGAGTGCCAAAATCTTTTGCGCATTTGAAGGAGAAGTGAGAGTACATCATCTGTGTTTGTCCTGAGATCTGAGTCCTGGCTTGTTAATGTTTCTAGATTATACACTGGTAGCCTAGCTGCCACTAGCTCATTCCAAAGCATTTCAGCCTTTCGCGTGTTTTTTTCATTCTCCTAAAGTGTTCAAAATGCTGATCTCATCCCTCAGTACAGCTCAACTACAGTCAGGTTTTTTTTGTTTGGGGTTTTTTGGTTTATTTTTTGGGGGGGCGGTGGGGAAGGAGGGCATTCTTTAGTCTGACTGCTTTAGGCTTATTACAAAACTCTGAAGATATCTTATTGAAGAGTCTCTCCCTCCTCCCTAAAGCAATCTACCTTTGCTTTCCTTGGGCAAAGAATTCCATTTCTGTAATGGATGACTCTCTTGCCTCTTGGAATATCTTCCTTTGCTTTCATTCTAAATTTACTTTCATGTTTTTATTGGTAGCAACCCCTGGCCGTCTGGTTGATCATCTGGAGAACACAAAGGGCTTCAATTTACGAGCTCTGAAATTCCTAGTGATGGATGAGGCTGACCGGATCCTTAATATGGATTTTGAGACAGAGGTAGGAATCTGCTAAAATAAGAATTTGAACACCAGATGGCTGCTTTTAAAATTGCTTCGTACAGTCACATAGTAAACATTGAGATGTTCTCTAGAAATTCATAGCAAATAGATCGAATAATTGCACAAAAGTCTTTGGTGGGTAATTGAACTTGGCAGACTTTTGCAGTAGAACTTGGGGTTCTGCAGAACACTAGCAAGAAAGCTGGAGGCGTTTTCTCTCTGAAATCTACTAGTTTCTCTGGAGTGCCTGACATTGATGCAGTTAGTGTAGAACACGATCACATTCACGTTCCTGTAATTGCCCAATATTTGCACTGCTATTTGACTTCAGGAGTTCACACTGCCTAGTTGTCAGCAAGCTTATCAGCCTACATCTTCCGGTTAGAACAGGGCAAGTTTGTTCCTACTGTGAGTCTTAAGTTGTACACTTCCATTATTCTTAATTTGAACGATCATTATATTTGGAGGAGGCTTATGTCTTGATAGCTGTTGTATTCAGCATTTCCTTTATGTTTTAACAGGTGGATAAGATATTAAAAGTGATTCCTCGAGACAGGAAGACATTCCTGTTTTCTGCTACCATGACCAAGAAGGTGAGAGCAGGATACTGTGCTTTAGTTCTCCTTCCATCAGGCTATACTGTTGACTAGATGGTTTGATACAGATTTCTGACAAGATCTCTGTCCATCCATCTTCCCAGGTTCAAAAACTCCAGCGTGCTGCTCTGAAGAATCCTGTTAAATGTGCTGTTTCTTCCAAATATCAGACAGTTGAAAAACTCCAGCAGTACTACATTTTCATCCCCTCCAAATTCAAGGTGGTGCCACTTCTGTTTCTTTCCTCATTTGACTGTGCCTTTGCCTGTTTTTCCTTCATCTGCCCAGTATCTTGTCATCTTCCCATTTTTTAATCTAGCTTATATGTAACTCTTTAATGTGGCATATGTGACTATCTTTTTGGTTTTGGGTTTTTTTTTTTGTCTGTTTCTTTTCAGGACAGCTACCTAGTTTATATCTTGAATGAACTAGCTGGCAACTCCTTCATGATATTCTGTAGTACATGTAGCAATACTCAGAGGACTGCACTACTCCTCCGCAACCTAGGGTTCACTGCTATTCCTCTTCATGGACAGATGAGTCAGGTATGGGCATACCCCGCAGAACGGGGTAGACAGGAGACCTTGGGAAACGGGCTGCACCATACTGAATCACACCTATCTGGCAAAGGAGTATTTCACAGCTAAGTGGACTGGATTGATCCCTGGAAATTTAACTAATGTTGATGCTGCTGCTGAATCTGTATCAGTTCAGTAAGAAATTAGAGAAGTGAGATTTTTTGAGTAATTTCTCCCTGGGCTCTTTGGTACCAGTATTTCAACAAGAGCTTGTTCACTAGAATGAGTATTATTCTCTCCTTCCCTTTTTGTCCTTGTCTCTTCCAGAATAAACGCTTGGGCTCTCTAAACAAGTTCAAAGCAAAAGCACGTTCTATCCTGCTGGCTACTGATGTTGCAAGCAGAGGTCTGGATATCCCACATGTAGATGTGGTGATAAACTTTGATATTCCTACGCACTCTAAGGTAAGCTAGACTATGTACCAGCTGAGAGCTTCTGGTCACCAGGAGGTATAGTGAAGCTAGACAAAGGAACAAAGGGACCTTTTCTCGGTTCTGCTGTCTTGAAGTCTAGTTCACACTTCTGTAGATTAAAAGGTGGTGTTCAGCTTGTGCAATTCAGTTGGTATCTCCATTTGGTTGGGTGGCCTCGTATGGACTGTAGACCTGATCCCATAAAGAGAGGGAGTGAGAGGTGTTATGTGTCTCTATATTTCTGATCAGAGTATGTGTTTTCCCATGTTACATTAAAGGCCTTCTAGACTTTGAGAAGAGTTTTAATGCATTACTAGTTTTAGGTAGCCATATCTGTTCCTTTGATCCAGGTCTGCCTTCACGTTTTCAACTATGTTTTAAAAAAAAAAAAAAAGAGTAAAAATTCTCCTATTGTGTTCAGTGAGGATTTGATCAAGAAATGTGTCTTTAGTTTCACCTCCACGTCACAGTAGTACAGCAAACTGAATAAAAGGGAATTACATCTCTACATTATAGAAAGTACTGTTATCTTAAGGGTGTGACTTTGTTTCCCAGCCTAGTTTCAGAAACCATACCATTAATGTGCTTTTCGCAATTGCTTTTGTTCCTTGTAATGATCAAAGATGCTACACATTGTGAACAAAAGAAAGTGTGGCGTTTCTTTTAAAGATGCTGCATTTGACCTTGTGAAAGGACAAAAGTTAAAAAATGGTGGGGGCAACAGCTTGAATGATGTATTTACAGGTTTTGTGCCCCTCCTTCTCGTCTATGCATGTCACAGAACTCATCCTTTCTCATCTCCACATGGCGAAGGGAGTATTTTAATTTCCATAGTGCAGTATAAAACCTGGAAGACTGCCTAGAACCATTTAAAGAAAAGATGCTCAATAGATCAGATGCCTCCAAATTGTTCTCATTCATCTTCCCTTTTATTATGCTTGCCAGATTTAAATCTACTTGCCAGAGGGTTTGTCTGGAAGACAGACGATGTGGCGCACTAGAACCCAAGAGTGAACAGACAAGCATTGGCTTACTAACTATTAGCTTTCCAAAGATGTGGTAGTTCATTAGCAAAGTCATATATCACAACTTCTATCCTGCAGTCTTAAATAATTGGAGGTGGTCTTTTAGAGAAGAATTCAAATATTAAAACCAAAAATACGCTTCCACATGCCAGCATCTTCTCAAGCCCGAATGCTGCACACAGTCCTGAGTATTTAATCCTGGCTGTATTTTCTTCCCATTTTCTTTTTTTTTCCCTAAATTAAAAAATATATGGACTGATTTCTCATAATTTCTGTTCTGTTTGGTGCACATCTCTTATTGCTTATCAAGAAAATTGTTTTCAGGATTACATTCATCGTGTTGGCAGAACAGCTCGAGCTGGAAGATCTGGCAAATCTATCACCTTTGTCACACAGTAAGTGTTAAAATGTGACAGACTTATTTTTCCTAGCTGTGTTTCAGAGCAGAAAACATCTGACCTCATCCTGAGTGAGAAGAAAATACTACTTTTTATTTTGAGGTGCCAGTTGAATTTATTTAGTTAAAGGAGAGAGAATTCAAAGCCCAGGGTCAGGAGGGGGAAAAAGGTGTAAACAAATTGTAGAAGCAGGCATGTATGCAGAACTGATTATAACTTGATTGTACAATACACATACATTTTTATAATATATAATGCAGGTTAAGTAAGTGGAGGGGTTTTGTTTTGGTTTTATAAATACTGAAATATTTGTCTAAAAAAGTCTTTGCCTAATACTTCTGAACAGAGATGAGCCAAGTAAGTCAGTGAAGCCATCCGAAACAATGGCATGATTCAGATGCAATTATGAGTTTCTTGTGAGACCATCAGCATAAGCTAATGGTATATGTGGGCTGGAGATGAGGGGCAATGTCTGTGGACAGTGACAGTGAAAGTACTCTCACATGGGCTGATTCAAGCTGATGTCTTTTCTCAGGTATGATGTAGAGCTGTTCCAGCGCATCGAACACCTGATTGGCAAGAAGCTGCCAGCATTCCCCATGCAAGAGGAAGAAGTTATGATGCTGACAGAGCGTGTGGCTGAGGCCCAGAGGTTTGCTCGAATGGTGGGTGCTGGCTTTTTGTCACTCTACTCACTGTTGTAACCTGAACTTCCTCAGGTGACAGAACTCTTGGTCAATCTTTTGGTTGCATTGCAGGAGCTGCGGGAGCAGGGAGAGAAGAAGCGGTCTCGGAACGATAATGATGATGACACAGAAGAAGCTATTGGTGTCAGGAATAAGGTGGCAGGTGGGAAAAAGAAGAAAAGGAAACCATTCTAGTTCAGTATTTGGACAGACATTTTAATTTTCTCCTTATGGTCTCATGACCTTAGTAAAAACAGTCTACCAAGCCATCTCCAGTGGATTTTTCTTTTCTGAACTATATATGAAATTGGACAGTCTACCTGGAAAACAACTTCCTGTCTTCTGCTTCAGCAGTTACAGACTGAGCTTGGCCTGTTGTGGTACCGTGGGCACGGGACCAGTCTTCCTTTCAGAGATACCAGACCATAATTTCTGGACCTGAAAGCAGCTGGAGGCTGGCCCTGCTCACTCACAAAGAGGTGCAGATTTCCCACTGCTGCAATCAGTCTCACTACCCAAACTTACTGCATCTGAGGACAGATAGGTCTGTCAGAAGAAAGAGAGAAAAATGTTAAAAGAAGAAACTGAGTTTCCACAGCATAGCTGTGATGCCCTTCCCTTAGTGGAAGGACATGTGATGTGGCAAACTTCATATGTGATCTTGCTTAATTTTAAAGTTAACCTAGTTTTCCTTGTCACTGACCTGTTAATTTTGAGTATCAACTCTGCTGGAAGGTTTTCTTCTTAGGTCAATTTTAGCAACTCGGGTGTGACATCAGCACCTTAGATACATCTGCTGAAGAGCAGCCTAGCACAGAGAGAACCTGTTCTGGTAGGAGTAGACTATCCACTGCCTGGAATCCAGAATCTGTAATGATTGGCAAGATCAAGGAGAGGTCTGGTTTTGGGTTGTTCGGGTGTTTTTTGTCTGAGTCTTGTAGGACTTAAAAACGAACACCAGAGGGTAGTATTTACATAGGAAAGCAGCTCACAAGCTGGATGGTGACAAAAATGTCGTAGAGGCTGTATCTCTTTCCCTATTTTATTTCTCTGTCTCAGGTAGAGTTCAGTGCTGTATAAGTAGACTCTTACTAGAATGGTATAAATATACTTCATATCAAACCAGAACGTTAGTGCTAGTTTCCATTGGCAATAAAAATTTTCACACTGGACATTTCTGCTGGTGGTCAGAGAAGGGTGAAAAACTCCTTTGTGAACATGCAGCGTGAAAATTTACTGTATGTTAGCACCACTCATAAGCTAGATTTTTCTGCTATGTGAAAAACTGTTCAAGATACTCTTTTTTAGAACTAAATGGAAATCAGATACTACTGCGGTAGTCAAGATGAGCACAATGTTTACTTCAGAGCCTCAACATTAACATACACATATGCTAGTCAGAATGCTTTTATACTTTTGTTTGGGGCAGCACATTTTGCAAAACTACTAAAAACAGCATGGTTAAAATTTAAGGGGAGAATGTGTTTTTCATTTAGAACAGCTCTTTTGTCTTCAGGAGGAGCAAACTTAACTGTCTTGTGTGAGAAGAGTCCTAGCATTTACTTGGTCCTTTTTTTGTAGTAATTTACTCAAATCTCCTGAATACTTTTAAATTTGACAGCTTTAAAGAAATCTAAGATCAGTGTCAGATAAGTAAGAGTACAGATCTTGGGTATGTTGACTGCAAAAAGCATTCTTACAAAGCAGGAAGAGAATGTGTGCCTTCCATCTGTTCTAGTGCAGAGAGACAGGGGTGGAAGCCCAGTAATGAGAGCATGTTAATTCTGCAGGGCCATTTGATAGGGATCCCCCCAGAAAAGAGGAAATGGCCCTAGAATCCACCTGAGAGAAAGGAATAGAATGAGTAAGCATATGAATATGCAAATGTTTGTATTCTCAATGGAGCAAGGGAACTCTCCCCACAGTCTTCTACCCTGCTGGATGCTCAAACAAAATTTCTTATCCTTCACAAGCAGAATAGGGTTGGCCCTTCTATAGGCAAACGAAGATTAAGTTCCTCTTGAGGCTCCTAGTCTCTGGAAAACCTCTTGGTGTCATTCCCAGATATGTAGTGGGTGGCATGCAGAGTCAGTCCTGAACCAATATGAAGGGCAATTTTACTGCTGGGGGAGAAAGGGCAGGGTCATTCTTTTCAGTAGTAGTAGATTGATGAAGTCTCCAGCATCTCTCTCTGTTCTTTCCTCTGTGGAACACTGCAACAGCAGAGGGGATCTGTCTAGCCCCTTGATAGGATCAAATATTCTCCATCTCTCCCCTGCAATTGCAAGAATAACAGAGGAGGGGGTAGTAGAGCTGCTCCTTGTAAAAGGATGCAGAGCCTCTTTGAGAGAAGTGACTCCTATACAGCTGGCCACCTCCCTTGATTTGGAATGACAAACTGTAGGAATGACAAACCATAGAAACACTTGGTACTAGGGAAGCAAAGGTCTCGCCAAACCCACATTCTCACTGGTGCCTCACCTACCACAGGTATGTGCATTCAATTTCAACTAAAAATACCTACACAGATTGGAGGGTCAGGAAATAGTTTCTTGCTGTGACTATAACATGAGGGCTAGGTCTGAGGTTGTTTATATAACTGAAATGGAATAGGGAGTGTCTAAAAGATGTATTTGGTCAAAATAGAATTTGCAGCCAAACTAAAACAAAGTCTGTGGCTGATCTAATGAAACATGAGGGGAAAAGAATGGAGAGAGACCTGTCTGACTCTGGATAAAAGACAGTTCAGAAAATACCAGCACTGGTATTTGTGTGGCTACATACTTCTGTACAGCAATTGGTGCTAGTGTGTTCAGTCAGGAGGACTCTTGAGGGGCAGTTCTGAAGCACACCTCTGTTTGCCCAGCAGGGAGCTGAAGTGGAGGATTGACTTTAGTATGATGTCAGGTAGGATTGGGCTAACTAAACCTGTCATTTTTTTTGTGCTTGAAACTCAAGTTTCAACAACAATATTCTCAAAAGATGTTCAGTGTGGCAGTTTGCAGTTTGAAACAACTCTGCACTTCCCAAGTCCATGCTAAGATGGTTGCTTATATACTGGCAATAAATATTTTAAATAATGCTTTATAGCTTTGATTTTTAATACTGCATGGGCGACTGCCTCGGGCAGTAAAGAATAAGGATATGGTGTCTTTCATTTAAATGTTCTAGAGCTAGCAGAAGTAAGATACCCTTTGGAGGGGAGGAGCAAAATTAAATATTGATATCTGACTTCAAGATATCAATATATATGTAACTGACTTCAAGATAAATGAGGATAGCTGCAAAAAGTAGCAGTTCCTGCAACCACACAGTGGTCCAGAGCAGAAGCTGTGCTGAATTGACCTGTCTCAGATGGATTTGGCTGTCTCAGTTCCCCAGTGTTATGCACCTGCTGCCCAGAGTCTGCAAGGGAAGACATGGGCAGGAAAGCACAGCTGGGGACCAAGGTGAGGAATCCAGGACTTTTTTCTGTGGTGGCAGCCTGAGCCTAACTTGGTTTGCAGTAATCGTGAGGAACACAGCCTGTTCGAGGACTTGGCAGTCTGTCTTTCCCCTTACCCCAAAAAAGATGAGATGACTAAGAGGAAGAGCGAAGTGTGATGACTTTCTAGCAACACTTTTAACTTGTGCTGAGAAGAAGCTCAGTTTAGGAAGGAGCTGCCACAGTAAGAAGTGATTGGGAATCTGGAGGGCCTTAGTTTGCCGAGCTGGACTGAAATCAGTAAACATTTCCAGTTTAGCTAGGCTAACTTTTCTCTCTGAAGAGAGAAAATATCCAGCATATTTAAAAGCTCTTGGAAGTGTTTAAGAAGGAATGGAATTGTTTGCATGACTTACGAAAGACACAGGCATCTACCAAGCATTTTGATACTGTATAAATATGAAGTTGTGATTTGCCTTTGATGGCATGTGAGGAGCTTCTGTAAACATTTGAGTGAGCAATTAGTTTTTGTAAATGTTGCAGACCAAATGCTGTAAAAATCCAGTTTTGGTGCTGTATGCAGTCCATGCAGTTGTTCTGAATTCTTACTGCTCTTGCTTACACACTTCACACAAGATTTTTGGAGGAAAAAGAAACAATGACTATGTAAACACAAAGAATCTAAGTTTTTGTCAGAATCCCAAGCTTCAGAGTTAAGTCCTGGGCCTTTTGTTTGTTTGTTTGCTTTAAACAAACAAAGAAAAAAAAAAAACAACACAAAGAAAAACCCCCAAAAAAACCACACACAAAAAACCCCCAAACACTTTCTTACTTGTAGGATTTTTTTTTCCTGGCCAGACTATGAAAGCTCCTTCTGAATTAACAATATTTAAAAGGGAGAGCTAAGAATATTTCATTACTCTGGTACCTTAGAAACCTGTATGGCCAAGGGATAGAGACCTCCATGCCTCTAGTCATGTACCCCTGAAGACCCTTCAGATATGGAGATTTATAATGGTGACAATAGCACTTGTTTGCTGCTTCCAAAGCCCTCCTGGACAGAGGTGTCTGCCTTTCTGAAGATAGTAATCAAGTGTATGTCACGTTTCATTGTAGGATGTGTGTTGGCCTGTGCCAAGGTCATGCCTAGTTGTGCAATAGGAGACAGTGGCACTGTGCAGTCTTCAGCTGTTGACATTGCTGGTCCGCGGGGAGGGGTGGATGCCCTTGGAGCTTGTTCAGCAGTTTCTCAGGGAAGTGTGTAGATGCCTGAAGCTGTGTTTACTAGAGGTGAATACAGGGTAATTTTGTGTGCCCAAAGGGAAGAGGACTGTTTTTGTCTTTGCCTTCTCTGCTGGAGGATTTTCGTTGTTGCAGATACATACATGCTACTCCTCTGTTGTCTCTCCCTGAAATAGTCTAGGGATAGAACAGTCAAAAGTTTCTGCCTTCCCTTGTGTTTGGTGCTTGCTAAAGGTTCCTGAGGAAAGGGAAGTGCAGTGTGGGATTTATATGCAAAAAGGAGGAAATGTTTTATCCTCCTTTCAAATCCTAGCAAAGGCAGAAAAAGAACACTATTGACAAGCCTCTGAGAGAGACAATTTCTTCTGTCCATCACCTTCTCCTCCCTATTTGATATTTTCAAGGAAGGCAGGGGGTTTTGGCACATGTTTCCCATTTGGTCTGATTTAAGTCCCCTTTACTCCTTGAAATTTTCACCCACAAATACACCTCCATGTAAAGGCAAATAGCAAAACTTACTCTGCAAGTCATCTGTGTGAGGTAAAGGGAGGGTTACCTGGTAAGGTTGAATTGTTTTGGTTATGCTGGCTTTCCAAAAGGAAAATATTCCTTTGAGTATTTTTTTGTTGTATATCTGCTCCATCCCATGAATAGGGCTAAAAAATATTAAATTTCTTGGCTTTCATGGAGGAAAAAAGTCTTTTGCACAGTGAGAACTGGAGTTGCAAAAGGACCTTCTTTCCTGCAACAGCAGTGTAATGTAGCACAGGATCTATGGAGAAAGCCTGGGAGAGAATGTGTGTAAGCTTGTTCAATTCTATAAAAAGCAACAGAAATTAAGGTACCCCAGTCAAGCATGTAATTGGATATACTTAGTCTTCTACTGTCTTTATTGTAGCTCAGTTGAAGGGAATTTATAGCAAGAGATACCCAGCCTGATCTGTTCTTGCCAGCTTCTGTGCTTGATATATCATCAGCAGAGAAGTAATACTTTTTCTCCTCAGTTTGTATTCAGAATGATAAATTTGCTACTAGTGAGTGATTTCCTATTATGGCTGCTTATGTGCATGCTTACAGGAGTGTTAAACCTTTATCTTGCTGCCTACCAGAGGTCATCTTTGGTTGCTAAGGACTGGTCTTCCCCAAACACAATCAACAGTATGAAACAAACAGCCTAACAGACAGAGTCCAGGCAAAATCAGCTTTCCAATCTAGCATTTACAGGTGTTGAGATGCCTCTTAAATAGTCCACAGCTCTGCAGAATCTTTTCTGTTGGATACAGTCAAGTTATGTGTATCTTAGTTTAGGCTCTCTCCACTTGTTGGTGATGATTGCTTTAGTAATAACTAGGAATCTTGGAGTTATCTTTCCAATTTTCAGGAAGAGTTTAAATAAAAATGCGAAGAAGGTATTGGTTATGCTCTCCAAGATGGATAACACAGTGAGGAATGGTTATAGAAGTTCTATGGAAGAAATGTTAGAAATAGATGTGCTAGTCTGTCCTCTTTTTAAGATCAAATTTGGAGAGAGCTTTACTTCTTCCTATGTTCAGCTGGTTGGCTGCAGCCAGGCTTGCTCATCCAAGCTGAGTTTGTTGAAGAGCCCTTCCTTGTAAAGCATGCTAGTGTTTTGTGACCTTTAAGGTTCTTCTAAAGCTCAGACATGACTTCTCTACTCCAACTGTATTGCCTCTGTCTAGTTCAGAGGATGACCTTCTGAAGATCCATCCTCTGAATGCCAGGCTACCTCCCCTCTTTGAAAATGCCAGTGCTGCTTTTACAGATCAGGTGCTGTCGCTTGATCTGGCTCATGAAGAGCTCTTTGTGGTTAATGTGGAGTCTCCCTCTAAGCTGATGGAAGGGGAATTTCTGAAACTGCTGTCATTGGTGGTCTTGGTCTTGAATTTGCATGGACCGTTTGTGGATATTTGACTGCTGTGTTCCTTTGAAAATCCTGTAACGGACAGTAGTGGCTCTCTTGAATTCAGCAGAAGCAGCATATATAGAGGACTTTGCTAGTGCAAGGCCCTGTTAGCCTTGTGTTGTTGCTAAGCCTGTTGTGCAATGGGAAGGCAGCTTGCTGGAGAGCATATTTCAATGACATCTTTGAGTGTCTTTATCTCTGTCTTACACAGGAAGTAAGGATTTTTTTTTTTCCTTAAATAAACACAACAAGCCCTCTGGAAAGCTAACTATTCTGTCCTTTCTTGGAAAGTAAGGCAGAGCCCTTGAACCAGCAGTGTTTGTTTGTCCTGTGCTGAGCAGGACACATGAATAAAAAATTTGAAGCTCTCCTTTGCCATGTTCTTTAGTCTCTACTACTTGGGCCAGGGCAGCCTCCTCATGGAAGTGTTCAGCTTTGTTAGCCATTTCAGCCCTTTGCTTCTCTGATAAGCTGAGATCTGCAGGACCATACCAATTTGCATGGGTAGCACAGAAAATACACAGAGGAAGGTGTATTTCTGTCTCAGATAGCTTGTGGGTTAACAACCAAATATATGCTGAAGTGTGTGGAAAGAATGGTGCATTAGTTATTGACATGTGAAGATACAAAGAGGAGGACTAATGGGGATGTCCCTCTTCATAGCTGTATGGTGAGTTGCATGGAGCTCTGTTATCTGTCTTAGTGGGAAAAGACCTTTGACAAGTAGAGATCTGAAGGTCACCACAGCTGGGTGACCTTACCTTGAAGTGGCTTCTATGATCTGTACACTCATCTCCTTGGCCTTTGCAGTGGAAGGAGAAATATGTGCATTTCTGCCTGCTTTGCTAAAATAAGGTAACTCTGCACCGTAGAAGCATAGAAGCTATGCTGAGCCTTAAAATGAATCCTGGATAGAAGGAAACTGCTTGTGAGCTTGTGCACTGCCTCAGGTCCTGCTTGAGCTGGAAGGCTTTTTTCTCTAACTGAAGTGGGCAATGGGCTGAGCCCTGCAGCAGAAGCCAGAACTGCCTGATACACAAGGTGGTACTGGTACACCAGAGCAGGTTAGCCTGCCTGCTTAGCACATCAGCAAAAAAAAATGCACAGTTTGCATCTTTCTGCAATCCTGCATTGTCTGCAGGATTGCATCATTACCCAGTGCACTCCCATCACTTGATCAGATAAAGCAGACCACTAACCTTTGGAAGCATTCAGTGGCAGACATCTTGGGGTGGTAGTGCCTACAGGGGCATGCAGCTGGCAAGCCATCTCCTGTGGCTGAGAGAGAAGGAATCTCCCTGCATGGCCTGGGGTAGGAGCAGTTCCAATGCGGCTTTCCCCATCTTGATGGTGTTTTAGGAGACATCTCTGTACTTTGAAGCCCCTTGCCAGGGGAAGCTACTACAGCCCCTGCGTAGGTGGAGGTCACTCTATTACGCACCTGCAGGCATATCACACATCAGCCATTCAGGGACTGGCTGGTGTTGCGTTCTGAGATGCTCTGGAAAATACAAAGCAATGTGGTAAATGATAGCAATAGAGATCCTTCTGGGCAAGTCTCATAGAGTATCACAGAATGGTAGGGTTTGGAAGGGACCTCTGCAGATCATCCAGTCCAACCCCTATGCTAAAGCAGGTTTGTCTAGATCAGGTTGCACAGGAATGCATCCGGACAGGTTTTGAGAGTCTCCAGAGAAGGAGACTCCACAATCTTCCTGGGCAGCCTGTTCCAGTGCTCTGCCACCCTCAAAGTGGAGCCATTTTTCCTTATGTTTAGGTAGAACTTCTAGTTTGTGCCCATTGCTCCTTGTCCTAGCACTGGGCACCACTGAAAAGAGACCAGCCCCATCTTCTGGACACCTGCCATATATATACTGATAAGCATTGATAAAATCCCCTCTGTTTTCTCCAGGCTAAACATCCCCAGGTCTCTCATCCTCTCTTTGAGAGAGAGGTGCTACAGTCCCCAGATTACTTAATGTAGAACTGCATGGTAGGAAGAGATGGTTCATTTATATTCAACAGCTTCTTTCAACTCATTATTTGTATTAGTCTTAATTCCCTTTGATGAGTAAAGAGAAGGATGGTTAGATTTAGGGCAAGCCTATCAACATTTTGTGCTGACCTAGAAGGCTAGGATACATTCTATCCAATAACAGACTCGACAGTGTCATTTCTCTGCTTGATGATTATAAATCAGTAGTTAGGAAATTCAGGTTTCAATTGGGCAGCACAAGTTTTAACCATATCTACATCTAGATTTAACCGCTCTGGAGTTTGGGGATTATCAACTGTTATGTAAGAGCAGACATTGTTTTTAATTAGAAGAGAACTGCAACAGATGCTGTGTTTGCTAAAGAAACCAGACTATCATGTAATATGTCCAGAATGTGTGTTTTGTTTGGCAGAATTATTAAATATATATATATATATAATTAAATATATTATATATTTAAATATTAATTAAATTATACATAATTTAATATAATATGTAATATATATAATTATATAATTAATATATTTTAATATAATTATTAAATATATATATATCATTAAAATATATAGTCTGCCACTGTACATTGCTTTTACTTCTAGGAAAGCCACATTGCTGATCAGAGAGGTGAATCATTATGAGTTGGATTTAGTTGTTATTTGGGTTCTGCAGGTAAGAACTGAAGTTGGTTTGGTTTGATTCAGCTGCAGTTTAACACAGCTTCAGATCTGCTGTCTGGGTTCAGTTTTGACTGAGGAAAAGCTAACTCTCTATAATGTAAGATCTCAGGGTAGCTTTACCCTTATGTACATCATGGCCCTGTAACTTGAGGAAACACTTGGAGTCAGCAAGAGTATTGCTGAAGTCCATAGCATATGTGGAATCACTTCATTCACATACACCATAGGCTTTTTATTTTAGCTGATCCCACTTGTGATGGGACATGTTGTGTACCAAGCAGGTGGTCAGAAACAAAATTTGTAGTGATTCCTTTTGCCTTTTAAAATGTAAGCACAAAGGCAATGAATTTTCTATATGATTAAATGAAACTCCCTGCAGGTCCCAGAGATGGAGTATTGTGTGCTTGCTGAAGCGTAGCAGCACTGTCTCGTGCCCAAAAGCTGCTAGGTTTTACCCTTAGGTGATGTCCCATCTGCAGCCAGGGATTCCTGGAAAAAAAAACTTTTTTACAACCTTTTCAGGAGAGCTGCTTGTGTAACAGTTTGTATTTTGTTAGTGCAAATGAATGTCTGTTATAGCAGTTCATTTTATAATGGACAAGGAAGGGATTTTTGGGCAATGCAACAATCCTGGAAGACAAGAACCTCCAGTGGGGAGGCTGAAGCTTCTCTTTGCCGTATCATCCACACACCAAGAGCTATCCCTCATCTCTGATGTTTTCCTGGCTTGCTCATGCTATCAGCTGAAGTTGTGCTTGCATTTTTGAAGAGGTTAATTGGCAATTAAACCTTCACTAAACCCTTTTCTGGTGTATGGCACTCACTTAGGGGGTGTCACTTTTGTTTACCAAGCAAAACAGCCAGAGCTGCTGGGTCTGGAGAGCAGCAGGGAGCCCAAGGACTCCCATAGGAGAGTTTGCTCATCTTCCTGACACAGGAGCCAGTTAAGTGGGAGGAAAGGAGCACAGTAGGGCCAAAAAGGTCTCTTTAAGTTGAGGTTACTTGTCCAAATTGAAGCACATGCTCTTTTTCCATACTGCAAGCCAGAAGCTTTGTAAGCCTCCTTCCTTTCTCTCTATTTGGCTTCTAATAATGGCTGAACACTGACATTCTACCCCTTAGTTTAGGGAGCTCCTGGGTTATCAAGAAGGTTGGAAGAAAAATAATCAAGGCCAGACCTTTGGCAATAAACTGTGTTTTCTGTCTCATTCAGATTTCATCTCCTTCCAGCCCCAGGCACAGCATCCAGGCTGGAAGTTCCCAGAGTACAGAAGTTTCTGCTTCACATTCAAGAGTGTAATGCTTTTTTCTAACCCAGCATTGCTGCTTCTTTAGATCTGTAAAAACATGCCCTGTTTGTAACATCTTTAATGACCATGACTTATTTGAAATCAGGAGAGGAGTTAAATGAAGGCATAAGGTGAGACAAAATCTATCAGCATATCAGGAGACACTTGGAGTCCTGCCAGCTGATCCAAATCATCAGTGGAGACTTCTCTTTGAACTTTTGATGCAATGATGGAATTTTGGTTAAAGGTGTGACAAGAGTGTGTGGTCATTTATATATGTGCAACTGTATGTTTAAGACTGAATATTTGAAGAGTTTTCTTTGCTTTCATCAGAAGACTTAAAACAGTAACAGTAGAAATTTTATGTGCAGACTTTATTTTCCAAGCAACTCTCCCTTTGAGATTTCCACTCTTTATTATGACAGAATTAAAGGAAGACTAATGAAACGGATTACATTAGAACCTCGCTTCAGCTCTCAAGGACTTAATTCTCTGGCTAGGATTCAAATCTATGGCCTCAAGTGCTCCATCTTTAAATGCTGTCTAGTTCAGTGGCTGCACTTTGTAAAGACTGCAGCTCTTTCAGATCAGGCTTATAAAGCAAGCAGAGGAGTCCTATCAAAGTGCAGAACGTGCTAAAAAATATTCTGCAGTGAATTTTGTATGGAAACCCCCTTTCTGTGGTGCTTCTGGCTTGCAATTGCCTTCCCTCGCTCAAGCTGCCTGGCTACCACTTCCATCAACAGCACCCTCGCACCTTGCAAAACTTGTGTTTTTCTCTAGATTTAAAAGATACTGCAACACCAAAGGGAAAGTGCTTGTGCACAAGTGAGTGTGTTTGTGTGTAGTTATGTGCCCACCAAGATTAGGTAGAAACTGAAGAGAAGAATCATTTTACAGAAGCAAGCAGCTGGTGCAGAAATGCTGTCAGGCCTCTTTAACACACCCATTTAAATTTCTGCCTTAGTTAAGCAGATAGAATAGAGCTCTGTTTTCCCCTTTCATTTCTCTAAGTACAGTAACTTCAATGTGTATCGTGTCATACATTTTTATGCAGCCGGTATGCACCAAGTGAACATTGCTATGTCCCTTAGGGAGCTTAATGTCACTGGTGATACTAGGAAGTTGGAGATCTCATAAAGCACCAGTTGTGATTAGCAGGTAGGACAGGAGAAAACTTGAAAGACCTTCATATTGAATCAACAACTAATCACTCCTGGCAGATATTGGACTGGGAGAATCATACAAGAAAGGAATTTGGTGGGAGGAGTGAAGAGCTGAACTGCAGTCCTAGGCCTCTAGTGAGGCAGTGTCTGGGGATATTTATGTGCTTGTGTTATCCTTGAAGTTAGAAGAGCAACTCACTCACCTTGATGTACAACATGATGGAAGAAGTGGTGGAAGGAGGCCTGCATGCATTGTTTTGTACCAAGTGAAAGGAAGGTACCCAGCAACGTGCTGGCCTTTTAAATGGAGGAAACTAAGCTCTGCTGCTGAGCCAGCTCCATGACCTCCACCCAGTGGAGGATCCTAGGCTACCACCTGAATTCACTCTGTGATGGTGGGACCCACTGCTGTCTGTGCATGTATGTGGAGCGCCAGACCTCCAGGTTCCCAGGGCTCGCCATCTACCAGTGCCAGAAACCAAGTGCTTCTAGGCTGCTGCTGTTTGCAGAGCAATTCCCCTGGCTCCTGGGTTGCCAAAGGGAGGGAATCTTCGGAGTTTGAGCGAAAAGGCATTTTGTGCATGCTGAAAGCATGGCTTTAGCCCTACTGTAGTGAAATGCACATTCCGTTTTCTTCCATCCCATCTCTCTGAGTGTTTTGCAAGGTAGCATTGGCATTTTTGGCACAGGCATGCAGAATTGGGGAAGACCTGCAGCATGGGCTGAGCCAGGGCTTACTGATGTTTGAGCTGCCCTGAAAGGCATCTGTGGAGTTTTATGGTTATATATAGTCATGATCAAACAATAAACTTTACCTAGGGTAAACTACCAAGCAGAACTGAGGCCTTGGCTTTATAAACCATTCATGTGTAGAATCTGGGAATGATTACTCACTAGCATTTCTGCCAGGTCAGCATTGGCATGGCACTTCCAGCAGTTTCCACCTCAAACCCAGAGGAACACAGGCCATCTCCCACTGAATCACAAGGACTCACAGAATGTAATGGCCATGGCTACTGGGAAATGGCTGTAACTGTGAAGCAGAGTGATGCGAGAAGCCTCCATCTACATCTGTCTGAGCTTTGCTAGAAGACACCTGACACCCTAGAAGATGAAACTGTGTGGAAGAGAAGCTTCTTTTCCTAGGGCTGCAGTAAGACATTCTTCATTGGGGCTAGCACCAAAGCCTTGTGTGTTGTCATGTTCCTTGGTTACACTTCTCTGAAGCCTTACTGGGATTCCCAGGGACCTATGTGGCCACTCAGCAACTCTCCAGCTCCAAGAGGTGATGCTAGGGTATGTGGCATCTAGAGACCAAGAATTGCCTGCCTTTGGGACCTTCTTTAAACTGCAAGAAAATATTCAGGAGCAATAGGCTGTGAATTCAGTTACTTGACCTTGCCTTACAATTGTTCCTTATATCCCCCACTGCCCATTTCCTTCAAGAAAAATCACAGCATTGATTAATGATTAGCTCAGTTGGATAATGCACACTGACCAAAACTGTTGGCTGATTCCAGGCCACGGTTCTACAGTCAATAGCAAACTTGTGCACAGCCATATCACTTAATAGGATGTGTCTGATTAAGATTAAACATGTAAATACATTTGGGTTTTTTTATGATTTAGCCTGAGCAGATAGCATTGAGTTTATGCCAGCTGTGTAGGGACACAGATCTGTACCAGCGTGAAGCTTGTTGATAAAAATAAAATCTGTCAACACTTTTTTTTCCTTTATGAAATCTAAAAGAGAGGAGTGCTTTATATTGGATCTCAGCTTTGCTTTGTGTCATTGCAATGGTGCTTGCTCCAGGAGCAGTAAAGCAGAATTTTCTGTATCATTGAGCAGGGAGTTTTTGTGTGCAACCTGATTCCCAGGAATGCTTGTTGCACAGAAACAGTCTTCTGCAGAGCCTCATACATAAGACACTTCTGACAGGAGAAATGAGCTTCAGACTCCAGGGCAGGATGGCTGTCTCAGAACATCTATTGCCAACAGCCCCGCGTGCAAGACAGGGCCTAATCCTCTCTCAGTGAGAATCCCAGCAGGTCATCTCAACCCCACAGTGTGGAGTGGAAAAGGAGTGAAAAGGGAAAACTATTCCAGGTACAGTGGGCAAGGAATACAAAATAGAACACCATTACAGACCAGGCAAGGGTACAGAAATGAGGACAGGCACACAAGGAAAGCAAAGGCCAACTGCTCCTGGAGTGCTTTGCTGAGAGTCTTTCTGTCAGGCTTTGCCATGTAAAGAGGCAGCCAGACATCCTCTTTTTCCTAAATTATTTCTGCAGCCTTGAGATTAGCCTTTCTGGGAGAGAGAAAATGCGGGTTCTTCTGGATCTTCCTTGACATGTCTTAGTTTCTGGTAGTATCAGGCAACATCCCCACCAGTTGGTATGTTTTCAGATCACTTGTTTCCTGAGAGTTATGCCCCTCTCCCCAAATGTCTACATACAATATCCACTCATCCATATCAGTGCAACTTGCTGCTTTGGTAACACATCAGCACAAAAGAAATTTAGGTTAATGGGTAAAGGAGGACTTTGCTGCTCTGGTAAGTGGATGGACACTGGATACCTCAAGGAAACTACATGTAGAGGAATGGCTCAGTTATTGAACGAAATGTTGAACGAAATAAGTCGTAAAGGAAGTGATGAATCTAATTATTTTTTTAAAACTTGCTCACAGCTTTCAAGAACACCAGTTTTATGGTATGAAAAGGCTGTTCCTAGCCAAAGTGATCACAGCCACAGGTGCTTAGTTGCTTTCCACTTATTTCTGCTCTGGCTTTCATAGTAATGAAGTATAAAAGACAGCATGACACCTGCCCCTGTGGGATAGGAGCAAGTCTAAGGCATGAACTCAGCATAGTTTCAGTGGGGGCTCCAGGAGCCACCCTTTACCCCTGGGCATCCAGATACTAGACTGGCCATACCTGAGACTGCATATAGAAGTGATCCTGTTTGCAGCACAGCAGAGCATTACATTCCTGATGGAGGACCAGACAGTCTGTTTCCATTGCATTTCCAGAAGCACAGTCTTCTCAACAATCAGGGGTGCTCTGGTAGATAATTCACAGGTTTTAAAGTTTCTTTTTTTGACATACACAGGAGCACCTATTTCAATATTTTAACAAGTCTCCTTGCCCTTTTCTTGCCCATATGTCTCCTCACAGTAAATGAATTTCCTGTAGCAGGAATTGGGACATTTAGAGGCCAGGAAGAGAAAGGGCTTGGCTGAAACCTATTCAGTTGAAGAAGGGAGCTTCTTTGAGAGGAGCAAAGCAAAGCACATCACTGTTCCATACTAGAAATGTTTATTTTGTTCCTGTGATTAAAAATAGCAGGGAGCATAGCATGCAGTTTGGAAGAGATGATAGCTGCAGAAACAAGTAACAGCTCTGAAGGACACTAGTATAAGATTCTTCTGCAATTTTTTTAGATAACATTTACTTTTTTGATGCTACACTTTGCATTTCCAAAGGGAAAGGATCCAACCCAGACAGGGTTTCTGGTAAACCTTGGATACATGCTTCAGGGCCAGAGCACAAGAGTTTCAGGGACAGGACCCCCAGAAGAAAGCCCAGTGTTATGCAGAGGTGTCACACGTCCCTTTCCAGAAATGACAGCCCTTGCACTTGTGTTCATTCCTGTCTGTGGCAAAGGTGCTCTGAGCTGGCTGCCTGGACTGAAGACCTGTCACCTCTGTACCAGGCTGTCTCCAAGAGTGTCATAATGTTTAGACCTAAACTGATATGATACTATGATTTAAAGATGAAGGAAATGAATGGGGGCAGGACAGGGTGGAGGCCGCTGTAATGTTAGTTCAGTATGACTGTGATAAATGTTGGCAAGGGGCATTTTTTCAGGGAGTGAGGCTGTTCTTGTGTTGTCAATGTACTGCACAGGTAGCTAAGCATAAGGAATTACACAAGCATATTCACAACGCAGCCGATACCAGTGACCAAAACCAAACATGTTACTTAGACACATTCCAAAGAGCCAAGAACCGTCTCTTCCCAGGCATTTACTTGCTTTATTATTTGGCTTATTGAAAGATACCAACTAGGTCACTGAACCTCCCAGGCATGCTTTCTCCCCTAGACCTGGCTGAGCTGAGAGGGGCTGTATTGCCCTGCCCTTTGCTGGCAGGCCAGCCCTATGGCACTGAAGCTACTGGGGCAGGGCTGGCCCAGGACACTGTGAGCAGTACTGGGCATTGGCACCCCAAGGGAGGGAGCAGGGCCAGGCAATTCCAGCAGAAAGAAGGGAAAAGGAGTGGAACCAACACAGAAGGAGAGCTTGGCCCTCCTTCTCTGCCTCTTCCTGCTGCCCAGGGACTGGAAGGGGAGGTGTGGGTGCCAGCAGCCCAAAAGGGTCAGCTGCTGCTGCCATCTCTGCCTCTCCTTGTCAACTGTAGCAACTGCTCCTTCCCGTTCACCATCAGCCAGCTTGCTTGTCCAGGGCTTTGGTACAGCCAAGGCAAGCTGTTTTGTTATCTACAGCCTCCCACCCACAGGAACTTCCAACATTACCATCATTTTGCTGCTGGATTGTGTTGGTATTATTTTGGAGACTTGACGTGTGATTCCACTGAGATGTGTGAAGGTCTGTATCTGAGTTCATTATTTTGTCTGCCTTTACTTCTGTTGGAGAGAAACAGATATCCTTATGTGTGATTTGGTTTGTTTTGAAGCAGGTCAACTGAAACTCCCCTGGAAGCACCTCTTTCTGTCCACCAACTGTAGTATGAATCCGGATGGCTGCCCCTGATGAAAAAGTTTGTCCTGTAGACACCTAGGAGTCAATTTAGTTGCCCACACTGGTGCTTTGAACTATTTGAGATCCCATGAGTTATTCGTTGTGAGCTGATGCTCCAGAAGGGTAGTTTCCCACAGCCCTTCTGTCTTATATGCCATCCCTGTACTTGTGACTGAGTTACAGGTGACTGAGCTACAGTATTTTCAAAGAACTTTTTGTCTATGCTGACGCATCAGAATTAAGTCCATATGGTGGATATCTACATCTAGGTACCTACATATAAGCTGGGTGTCTCAATTCTGAAATAGCCATTGGAAATTCTGCACTCAATCCATTTGCTCTTACAAAGGTGATTTGAGATGCCAAAGGGTATCCAAAACTTCTGCACAGGACAGACAGATGTGATACAAGATGTATGGGAGACTTATGTGCTCCTGAAGTTCTCCTTGGAAGCTGAGCAGAATACCCTGTAGCATCTCAAACGGCACTAATGCTGATGTGTAAGAAACTGTGAGGCCCCAGGCAATCCAGTCAACCACACCTGGGAGAATTTCAGTGTACATAGAAATAGGTACCAGCATCCAATCAGCTGGTCCAGTCTTTCTGACCTGTTGGATGTTTGAGAGCTGAGACACTCAGCTCACATTTAGGTAATTATCATCAGACATCTAAATCTAGGTGCCTCTATTTGCAAGTTGCATCCCATCCGTAAAGCGAGGTGACAATCATCTGACCTCTCTGGTGTGATCCTTGTGCTGTTTGTACTTGCACATGTAGACCAGTGATGCTTCTTCACCCTCCTTGGTATATCATGAGGGCCATAGGCACTGTTTCTCAGGCTACCTACCATGAGTCAGCAGCACTTCGGCTCCTAAGTCACTTGGCATGTTTATTTTTTTAAATGTAGCCCTATTTGTTAGCCTTTTGAAAGTACAGGATGTGTTTAATGACTATCTCTCAAGAATTTCTCAGGTATTCTGGAAAATGTCAGTGTTAACACTTTTTAATTTTTTTTTCTCCCCCCCCCCTCCCCCGACATGCTGCCTTCCATGGGGTTTTGTGTGTAAATGTAGAGAAGTACCTGGCAGTCCATAATGTGCTCTGACAAGATGCAGATAGGCTTGTGGTGACCAGTGACCTTTGAAAGGTTCTTGGGATGTCTCCTAAATAGGTTGGGTCCCACTGAGCTGGTGCTGAACTCCTCTCCATCATTCCCTCTTTCCTCCTCCCATTTTTCACAACTACCTGTTCCTTGGCTGGCTTACTAAACCTGGGACTTGCTTTAAAGTTAGATTAATTTCAAACAAAGAAATCTGGTATATTCTTTCCTACGAAGCCTCAGGGTTGTACACTGAAATGAAAGTAGAGAGGACATGAGGAACTATCCTAGGGCTTAGCATGGCCCATCCCACAGTGACTGTGCTAAGCGTTGCCTTTCACTTGATGATCCACTCACTCCTGCAGGCCCTTGTGTCCTTCTAGGAGGTGTGCAAGAGAGGATTATCTCGTATGTGTTTTGTGGCAATCTCTACATGTGACATTCAAATAGGATCACCACACAGAATTAAGTCAGGGGCCTAAAAAAATCCCCAAACCCCCAAAATTATCACACCAATGAGACAAGCATGGTCAGTCACAGAATCACAGAATCACAGAATCATTAAGGTTGGAAAGGACCCTCAAGATCATCTAGTCCAACCGATAGCCCTACACTACTCTTATCCTTAAATCATCCCCCGAAGAAACACATCCATCCTCTTCTTAAAAACCTCCAGGGATGGTGACTCCACCACCTCCCTGGGCAGCCTATTGCAATATCTTACCACTCTTTCAGTAAAGAAATTCTTCCTAATATCTAATCTACACCTACCCTGGCTCAGCTTAAGCCCATTCCCTCTAGTCCTGTCACTAGTCACAAGGGAGAAGAGGCCAACACCTGCCTCCCTAGAATGACCTTTCAAGTAGCTGAAGAGAGCGATAAGGTCTCCCCTCAGCCTCCTCTTCTCCAGGCTAAACAAGCCCAGCTCCCTAAACCTCTCCTCATAAGGCTTGTTCTCCAGACCCCTGATTAGCTTAGTTGCCCTTCTCTGCACCCTCTCCAGTACCTCAATGTCCTTCCTAAACTGCGGCGCCCAAAACTGCACACAGTACTCAAGGTGTGGCCACACCAGTGCCGAGTACAGTGGCAAGATCACCTCCCTGCTCCTCCTGCTCACACTATTCGTGATACAAGCCAGGATGCCATTGGCCTTCTTAGCCACCTGGGCACACTGCTGGCTCATGTTCAGCTGGCCATCAATCAGCACCCCCAGGTCCTTCTCTGCTGGGGAGCTCTCCAGCCACTCTTTCCTGAGCCTGTAGCGCTGCTGGGGGTTGTTATGGCCAAAATGCAGGACTCTACATTTAGCCTTATTAAAACTCATCCCATTGGTCTCTGCTCATCGATCCAGCCTATCTAGGTCCCTCTGCAGAGCCTGCCTACCCTCAAGCAGATCGACACTCCCACCCAGCTTAGTGTCATCTGCAAACTTACTAAGGGTGCACTCTATCCCCTCATCCAAGTCATTAATAAAAACGTTGAACAGGAGAGGCCCATAGACATGTACAGCTGCCCTCCAATCCCCCCAGTTTTGGGAAGAAGCACAACCTCCATGGGGTAGAAGGGATTTTCAGGTTTAGAGGCTGTATGTAAGGACCGAATGCTTGGTGTGGATAGGACCTGATGTCAATTGCTTAATCAGAATAACAAAATATCCCCAGTGAGTAATATTTAAAATAACAGATAAAATAATGAACACATTGGAGATACCCAAGCTTTGGATGGGATTGCTCCAAAAGGTGTGTCAGGCCAGAGGCACAATGTAGAACAAGGGGGAATTTGTCATTGCCTTCATTCATTAACTGTTTTGGGGCCAGCAATTTGGACAAGGTGACTCAGTGCTTGTGAGCAGACAGAACTGCACTTTCAGAGAGCAGGGCTGGGCTTGAGCAAGACACCAGGAAAGGCAAACTGCCCTTTTCAGGAAAGGAGCCCGTGGCTCTCACTGTCAGAGGTGGAAAGAATGAGCAGAGCAGACACATCCCTGTTTACAGATGCAGGGGGCCAGCAAGAGCCTCAGGGAAACTGTCTCTGGAGCTGGGCTTGTAGTCACTCTCCCACCAGGTGCCATGGCCCGTTTGAATCTTATTGCCTCTTTGTCTTCCACCTTGCAAGCAGTTATCTGGCAACAAAGCATGCAAAGAGACAGAAGGCTTGGAGCAGGGAGGGGATGTACTGCTTTTCATGGCCATAATCCCCACCCATGGGTGCCAGAAGTCAGAAAGGGGAGCACCTTATCAGGTGCTTGCCTGAGCAGCATTCAACTCTGTCCCTGGGCTGGGACAAGCAGTGGCTCCATCTCCACCCCGACGCCGGGGTGAGTGTCCTGCTGACGTCAGGAGGCCTTACTTCATTTCCTGGCACCGGGACTGTATTTTCATAGCCGTGTCCTGTCACAGGAGAGGTGGTGGAACTGGAATAGGCGTGCACAGCCACACCTCCTCAGCTCTTCAGCTGTTAAAGCTCCCAAGGAGGGTGAGTGCAGGGCTGCTGCTCGGCTGGGGTTACAGAAGTGGAGGTGACTGTGTTACTGGTGCACTGGAAACTTGCCTCTTCTAGCTGGAGCCTCCCTGTTGCCTTCTCCGGGCAGAACCCAGAAAGGTAATTCAAGGTAATGTCCTGCCAGGGTAGACCTGGGGTGAGATGGTGTGCAGGACCATGGCTCTGAGAGGTGGGAGACCAGGGCATGGGGTGCCACAGCAAATGGAGAATTGCCAGCTGGAGTTGGGGGAGTTCTAATAGACTTTCCTGGGAAATGATTTGAAATTTGTGGCTGGATGGATGTATTTTATGCACATGCATCAATGAGAGAAGAGGCTGAAGCTGGAGGGAGAAGACCCGGCACTAAAGCAAGAACCATGATTAGGGTAAGCTGTGAAGATACAACAGCAAAGGGTCACTTCAGCAGGCTGCAGAGACCCTTCGAAATCCCAGGCACTTCTGTAGGTGATGAATGAGCAGACTCAGCTTCTGGAGGGCAACACTGGCCCAGGAGGCAGGGAAGAGACTCTTCATACTTAATAGGACATCTACCCTGGAAAAAAAAAGGAGTAAAAACCAGCAGAAGCAGTCCAGTTCTTCAAGGAAATGAGGTTCTTTCAATCCTATTTGTTCCAAGGGCCAACAAGGCAGCTGACTGTGGCAAGAACCGTGTGCAGTAAGCAGCAGTCAGGACTCAAAGCTGTGGGTGTGCTCTTTGCTGCCCTGGAGTCTGATGCTGACTCTCTGGGCTCTCCACCTGCCCCAACAGTGGGCACTGGTCTGTATCTGCCAGAGCTGTGAACAGATAAGCTAATCTGATCAATGGTAAAGGTCTGTGGATAAAATTGTAGCATTTGCTCTCCAGCTTTTCAGAAAGATTCATTTATTACTCACAAATGTCAAGATAAGTCTTAGCTATTTGTACAAGAGATCATAAATTCCCAAAATTTTATGAAGAATGATTTGTGAAAACTACTGCATGTGTTATCCACTAATGCCATTCTCTCCACAGGAGTCCAGAGTTTCTGCATTTTTGAATAATTTTCATTTAATTGTAGCCAGCTTTTTGAAGAGCTGCACATTTCCTTTTACACAATGAAGTTAAAAGCTGGAAAAATATTCCACCATTTATAAGCAGGTCACACTAAGGCATATGTGGGGCTGAGAATGAGTCAGTGATATTTTCTAACTTTGTTCATCTCTTTATTAGATCAACTGCCATATATTGGAGACTCAACTTACACTCCCTAAAATCTGTTGGAAGGGTTTTGTAGCCAGCCTCGTAACTGCAGTATGTTGTTCTGAAGGGAAAAATCAAGGCAAATGGCATGGCAAGCATTAAAGACTAAATTTGGCAAGGTTAAAATTTTGGTGTATATGAGAAAAGAAAGCCCTTAGTTTTCCAGCATGGGTCATGATTAAGGCCAGATTCCCCCATGTTTCATGCTGATATTGTACCTTAATTCCTTTTTTGAAAGATTTTAGAGACCCAAATCTAACCAACCTAGAAAGCTATACCTGGCCCCTGGGATCTAAACACCCTCAATGCCTGCCTGCATCATGGGCCACAAACTGCCCAATCTCTTTGCGCAGTGTTTTCTGCACAAATTTCAAGCTCCCAAGGAAGTAGGCAACTCAATTCCCCTTGGTGGTTGGCAGAGCTCACCTAAAAATCCCTGTTATCCCCTGGTGAGATGTGCTTAACCCATGGTTACTCAGCACTGAACTCCTCATGACGAGAAAGCAGGAATGTGCTGGGTTTGTTAGAGACCTTGTCCATCTTTGGTCCACAGACTTCTCAAGCAGTGGTTGCTCCTTGTGCAATGAACAGCATTAGCTCTGACATGTCATACCTCTAGCTAACATAAGACAACATATTGTGGAGGGGACTGAGGTCTTTGTGACATTTCTTATTGCTGTATGACTGTGTAGAAGGAGGAATGTGAGTTTAGGGCTCATGGCTGGTAACCTATATTAGTATTCAATTTGAACTGAGAAGAGCTATGCTGGAGGCATACACATTAGTTATCTGTAGGATAAAAGCCAGTTAAAGTTCCCCTTCATTCATACCCATACACCAAAGCCAGAGTATTTCAGAGAAAGAAAAAGAGGGAAAAGAATCAAAGAAATGAGTTTCCTGTTCTGCATTGCTCATCTCTGAATCTCACTGGCACAAGATACTAATGTTGTTTGAACTTGTCAAAAGAGCGAAAACTGTATTATGACTAATAGCTGCTCTTGTATCACAAAAGTGACAAGAAAGCTCAGTCTCTGTGCTGCAGGGCACCAAGCTAATGCCTGACCTATGATACTGCATAACCCCAGGTACAGTGCAGAGGACATGCAAGGTGAATTGTCTCCTGCTAAGGGATTTGGCTTGCCCTAAATAGACAGCCAATGCCAACAAGGGTATGGCTCTGCTTCCACAGTCCCATGTCCTTCGCATTATGGTGTCCTTGTCCCGTGAAGAGAGGATGGAGGTCTGTCCTGACTCTCCTTCCCCACTGCTGGCAGCACCCAGGTGGTTGATACAACAGCCTGTCTCTTTTCTTTTTCTACAGCTTTGGGAAACATTTCACACGGAAGTTGTTCAAGAAGGTAAGAGAATGGCAACATCACCTCCCCGAGGCTGTGGCAACATCGATGCTGACTATTACCTGCTCTGTGACATGGAGAAGGCCTGGGGGATTGTCCTGGAGTCGCTGGCTGCAGCTGGTGTCCTCATCACCATTTTCCTCATCTGCTCGCTCTTCTTTCTCATCTGTAAAGTCCAAGACAACAGCAAGCGGCACATGATCTCTATCTACTTCTTCTTTCTCTTAGGCACTCTCGGCATTTTTGGTCTCACTTTTGCCTTCATCATAAAACTCAATGACACGACTCGTCCCACTCGCTTCTTCCTCTTTGGGGTCATCTTTGCTCTCTGCTTCTCATGCCTCCTCACCCAGGCCTTCAACCTCAACAAACTAGTGAGAGGAAGAAAGCCCTTCTCCTGGCTGGTGTTACTGCTCCTAATTTTTTCCTTTGCCCTGGTACAAGTTGTGATCAGCATTGAGTACTTAGTCACCATGCTAGTAAACCAGAAAGACATATTTCTGAATATGTCCCGAGAGGAGACCAACAAGGACTTTGTCATGCTTTTGATCTACGTGCTCTTCTTGATGGCTCTGACCTTCTTGGTTTCCATGTTCACATTCTGCGGGTCATACAAAAGCTGGAAGAGGCATGGGGCGCACATCTTTGTCACTGTCTTATTCTCCATTGGCATTTGGGTAGTGTGGATCACTATGCTAACAAAAGGCAACACAGTTTTAAAGAAACCTAGCTGGGATGATCCTGTCATGGCCATTGCTCTGGTGTCCAATGGATGGATTTTCCTGATAATGTATATTGTCCCTGAAATTTGTTTCCTCACTGCCCCTCTGAAGCTGGAGGACTATCCTCCAGAAAATGACTTCTGCCAACCCAAGTTCCTAAAGCAGGCAACTGGAGTGGACAACCGTGCCTACACTCAAGATGAAATTATGCAAGGTATGATGAAATTAACAACTTCACTGTTCCCCAACCCTAAGCACACACGCACCACTCATGAGCTAAAAGAGGTAGGAGAGCAACAAGAAAATATTTTAAGATGATGGATAATTTAGAGGTAGGAAAAAGTGTCAGACTGATGAAACTTCAGAAATGCATGTGAAAATGAATCTCCAGAAAGAGGAAAAGAGTAAGGACCGGTGCAAAAGCCAAAAAGATGTGTAGGAGGACTGACTGACTTGATAACTTACTGGGCTTACTGTGTGTCAGGGTTGAGACATAATTCCTTACAGTTCTGTTATGTCTGGGAAATCTGTGTAAAAATTGAAATTTTTGTTTGTCTCTTAGCAATGCTCGAAGTCTTCAGACCTCTGCAGGTTATACCTTGGAGATTATGTTTTCCAGTTCTAATCTGGTTCCCATTATCCATTTAAAAATGAACCCATTATCCACCTAAAAATGAACCCATTATCCAAAAAGGAGGCATAAAGGTCTTACTTTTCTGTATGAATCTCATGCTTGCTTGAACAAAGAAATATGCTTTATCAGTTGGGGCTTTCCAAGTCCATGAGTAGGAGATGTGATTGCACTTCCCATGGATCTGCTACTGAGATCACATTTGTCCCCTGGAGTAAGACCTCCAGGTTTGTAAAGTAATAGCTGAGAAAAGCTGTGCTCTCCCTGGGAATGCTGCAGAGGGGGTCTTGTGCATCCCAGTGGGAGGGATTTGGCTGGTGATGATGACAATAATTGTGAGGCAACAGGAGGTGTCTAAACTCCAAGGCCACCTATGCCCTGTTATTTACAATACCATTCATTCCTGCTTTCATAAGGAAATATTTAATAAGTCACCTATGGGTTTTAACCCACTCCTTGCATAGTTTGATCAATCTAAAAGCAGGTGATAGTGTAGCCCTAAGCCCTTTGAGTCTCTCTTGATGTGGTATTTCCAAGCTACCATATAAAATTAACTTACTAACTTTCGCCCCTTCTTTTCTTCTGACTCAAGGAGACACAGGAGACCTCAGCTACTCGCCATACTCCTCTGACTTTCAGATGAAGGTAAGTTCACACTCCTCGTCACCTGTTTTACCACATGTATGCTATTGTTCAGGCACTGGGGAGAAGGAAAGGAGAATGAGTAAAGGCAGATGGACTGAGAGCAGACTCTGTGGAGGTAGGCAGGTGCTTCACATGAAGCTAGGCGATACTATGACATGTTCATGGAGGTGCCTGTGGCTGGGTGGAGGGATTGTCCATGTCACATGTCAAAACATGTCCAGGGACACAGGGAGACAAGAGGGGCCCGAGGCAAAGTCTAAGGTTGTCAGTTTCAATACTTCTGGATGTGACATCATATAAGAAGTCTCCTCTTGGAGCACAATTTCTAAAGTAGATTGTACCCTTTCCTCAGGAGACTATACTCTCTCAGCCCATGCCATGAATGTATTCCCACCAGCAATCATGGGAAGCTGCGGTGGAGATCTAGAGTGGTTAGTCTGTGTCTCCCTATGTCCATTTTTCAGTCCTCTTTCAGACCACACAATAGCCAGGTGTAGAAGTTCAGATCTTGTGCCCCCATCTCCTCTGGTGACATGTCTCCATTACTGGTTTATTCTGCCAGAATCTTCTTCTGCAGCTCCATTAGTCACACTTTCAGGAAAGCTTGAGCTCTGTTTCTCCCTCCTCTTTTTTTCTGTTTTGTTTTGTTTCTGTTGTTGTTTTGGTTTGGGTTTTGTTTGTTTATTGTGGGTTTTTTTGCTGTTAACCCTATTCTATTACTTCTCTCCAGTTTTGAAAGGTAAAGATTTTCATTCTTCCTTTTCAGACCATCGAACCCCAAAATAATTTCTCCATCCCTCGACCCAAGGCCCGGACAAGCCCATACCATGACTACACTGGTGGGAAAGGCCCTATGTAGCAAAGCTCTACATAGTGCAAAAAGACTAAGTGTCTGCCAGCAAAGATATGGAGAATGGGCCACATGGTGACAAGTGAGTCGATCCTGCAGGAGACTAGAGTCAACCCAAACTGACAAAAGAGGAGAGGGATCCTCTTTTCCCCACACAAGCACCCTTGTAGCCCCCCTCTCATTCCTGAAACACAGCTTTCAGACGCTGCTCTGGCCAATCTGTCCATTGAAATGGAAAAACAGAAACAGAAATCTCTGTTCCTCTGTGGGATGGAGCTCATCTCTTCCAATAGAGAAGCATGGTGGGAAGAGCCTGTGCTGGCCTATTTTCAGCAGGAATGCTGTAGTGCTAGAGCAGCAGGAAGATCATCAGCTGGGTCTGCAACAGTCTCTGCTCCAGCCAGGACACACTTTGATCAGCTCACAGGGATGCCTACACCCCACATCTGATGGGAGAAGAAGCAGGAGCATCAGCCCTAAACATCCCCACACCTGCCCACCTGTGAACACATCTCAGGACCTACCAAGGACGCCCTTATCTATTCACTATTACTTTTCCATCCGTTCCTAGTCTTGCCTGGCTCTGCTGTAGAGATCAGTACAGAAAAGACACAGAGAGTCTTTCTCTTTCCTTTTTTGTGTTCACTTCCAGCCCCTTCCTCATCAGCTAGAGACTGCAGTGGAGAAGGGGAAGAAAATTTAAACACATAGAACATCTACACATATTTACCCTGACATATTTTCTGATTTGTGCTCTAGCATCAGCTTCCCTCCTGGCTCTGACTCCTAACCATGTGCCACAGCTGAGCTCCCCAGGGTGCCTGCCTAACCCCGTAAAACCTCCCTTCCCACGCTTGCCACTCCAGGCTGTGGATCCAGGCAGACAAAACCTCTTACATGCAGCTGCTTCTTGTCCCCTGGTGGAGTCTAACCACATGCACCTTGGAGGTCTGTCTCTTTCCAAGTGTGTCTATGGCATTAACACATACATTTCCCAAGCAGACAGTTTGAGGAGGGCGGACACCCTTCTTCCCAGGAGTGAACGTGAGCGTGAACATGTGTGTGTGCATGCATGAGTGTGTGTGTGTGTGTGTGTGTGCGCGCGTGCTGTGTGGACAGCACCCTGTCGATGAGCAATGAGTCTGTAGAGCTGAATCATTCTGTAGCTTGCTTTGCATTTGGTAAACAGCTTTCCTTGATATTTTATATCTAAACAGAGAGTTCTCCAAGTGGGTGTGTATGGTACACTGATGTCTGACACAGCTATGTATTTATTTAGTACTTTGTAAGTGGAATATTTAATTAATAAAAAACCAAATAGCCTAAGAGAAACTGGTGTTCTTCCTTGGGAATGTGATTCCTCTAATGGCTGGTGGGGTGACAGCAACAGGTATTCATGGATTGTGGGAGATTGCAGCTAGGTGGAAAATGGCAAAGAGATACTGGCTTCTTCAAAGCTCTCACCGTGGACCAGAGATCAGATGTTTGAGGGTGCAGAAGAGGGTTAGTAGCTTCTCCATGCTACTTTTCTTGAACAAAAAAAGGTGATTTAATAGAAATTAAGAAATATAAATCTAAGCCACAGCAAGAAAATGCAGGAGGAAGAATGTGATCTTTTCATCACTCCATGTGTCTGTGCCTGCTGCATCTATATTCATGTATTTATTCACTTGTGTCTTGCTGCGTACTTCTGTAATCAAGAATAGGAAAGGAGCTTGTAGGTGTTTAACTCCACTTGTAAATATGTCTTTTTGATGTTCTGAACACATGTAATATTTTTATTTGAAAATAGAAACAATATCAAAGCAAAATGATAATGATTATAATAACAGTTTTTAAAATCCTCCTGATGGTATGAGGCTGTAATTTCCCATTTTAGAGGCTTCCTCTGCTGTGAGTTTTTACATGGCATGCTATGCTACCATATATTTGTATGCTCCAGGCAAGCAAACCCACTTCCTCAGGCACAGTGCTGTCCAGAATATGCCAGGCTAGGTCTTCCTCACTCTGCCTACCAGCACTGGAGTGCAACACGGGGACATTTGTGCCTTCTGAATCCCTTCACATGAGAAAGTGTCCTCCTACACATTGGTTTGAAATGCATCACAGGGCATCTTACCTCTTTCTAGTAAATTTGAGGTGGAAATGATGCTTACACTTCCCTCCTCTTTTCCCCTTCACCTGTAGAATTCCATACATATAACACAGAGGATGGGAGAGAAAACTCAAGGATGCTAATGTAACATTGGAGACCAGATTGGGAAGGGGTATGTTAAACCATGATGCAAGCTTTTGACTTGCAGACTGATGGTAGGAGGGATGTGCTTGAAACAATACCAAACTTTCAAGAAATCAGATTTTCAAGATGATATGGTGCCACGGATGGCTTAAATGTAGCTAGAGTATGTCCCAGGAGGAGGAAAAATATGTTAAAAGAGAGCCAGCTACCCTGCTTTCGTGGAGTCTGGTGGAGCAAAGGGACAAGCTTAACAGGAGAAATAAGAGCAAAGAGTGCTCTTACTGTGTGTGTTTTCCACATCTCAGACACTTATCAACTCTTCACTGACTGGCACAGACCGGAAAGTGCCTCCTAAACACACCTTGGCCTCAGAGGCAGCAGAACGAGTAGGGATGTTGGACAGCATATGCACTCCCATTGATTCAGGTTATAGTGATTTTCTTAATTACTTGGCTGTTACTGTGTGTGCTTCTTGGCAGAGAGTGAAAATCTACTTCCATGAAATTGTGGCATCTTTTAGAGTAAAATTTTTTAAACCTCTGTAATGACACAAATACTGATCTGCCCAGACTTATTTTGCACTTGTTCAATATTAAGGCATCTTTGGGTGAGGGCTGATTTAAATGCCAAATTAAATACAAATTTCTATGGAACATAGCACTGGAGGAAAAGATGTGGTGCTGTTCTGCATGTTTCTCACACCTTAGGATGTCTTTTTTTTAGGAAAGTAGCTGTTTCCTTTTTCCTTAAAACTGAGCTTAAACCAAACCAGTCAGCCACTTAGTCACATACATGTCCCAGGGAAATCTTAAATTGGTGGAGACACCCAAAAAGAATAAGTGAGTGGAAGAGGCAGGGAGATTGCCTGATGCCTGTGCTGTTTTTTTTTTTTTTCTTAAAATTTGTAAGGTCAGTAAACCCAGTAAGGCTTGTCCCTACTCTATCTCCTGAAAAGAGCTCTCTTGGTGGTGGCAGCTGCAGGACCACTGCCTTCAGAGCCCTTTGGTTTCTAATCCTCCCTCACCCTGTTCAAGGAGACCAGACTGCCAGAAATGTACACACCAGAGAAGGGTTGGCACAGAGCACACCTGGATTATGAAAGCAGCCAGGATTATTGGGAGGTGAGATAAGCTCAGCTGAACTTCAGGTCAGCGGTGTCATGGGAAAAGGGCAGAGGAAGGCAGAAGCACCACTCCAAACCATGAACTTCAGGGTCACCATTCTGCAGCTTGCCAAGGCTCCATGTGGACTCCACGTGCCAGGCGTGGGAATGGAGAGTGTGGTAAATCCTTGGTGCACAGACCCATGCCTGGCTAGGGAAGGACCTTGCTGCATTCACCTCCCAAAGTCTCTCAAGCTTGCCAAAAAAGCTCCCCTTTTGACAGCCGATGCCAGCACCACTATCCCAAACATGGTGTTTCTTCAGGACGAATCCACCCTCTCCCTACTTCCTGCCCTGTAGCCCTTGCTGTGGCACACAGGTGGTAAATGAGCCCCTCTCCCTTGTCTGAGGCAGGAGATGCCAGGGACTGGTTGTAGCCAAGGAGGAGCACACTGCCAATTGCTGGGGCTGTGGTCGAGTTTCATAATCCATAATAAAGCATAAACCGTTGGGCAATGCCTTATTTATATTCATTTTCCCCAGCACCAGTTACTCCTTTTGCCATGGTGGAACTTGTGTGTTTATAAATAGAAGGGTCTGAACAGTCCCCGGGTTCCGTCTCTGACACAGGTGGTTTCTGGTAGGAGCCAGAAACAACAACCCATGCCATTCGTGAGCTGAGGGCTGCAACAGCATGACCCCTGCCAGCATTTGCCTGCTTTCTGGGGGTTCTGGATTCAAAGTGGAGCTGTGCTACAGTGGCAGCAAGCCCAGCCCTTGGCTATCAGCTGGTCTGCATCAGCCCACTCAGGGTGGGGTTGGTGAGCTGCTTCTCGGTGTCCAGCTGCAGTCAAAGAATCTATGCCCTTGCTGGGCCACCCAATCTGTCTCTTGTTGTTGCACTGAGCAAAGCAGGACAGTGGCCGTGGGAGTTTCTTCGGGGGGTCTGTGCCCCACTCTGGCCACCCTTGTCCCTGTGTGCCTGGGATTTGCCCTGTTCCCTCTCCCTACATCAGCACACTCATCCTTCTGTACCCAGGACTGTCCTTTGTCAGATCCTTTCCCTCCCTTAAAGTCAACATGCCCTGCCACCCACAGTTTCTAGAGAAACTGGTGTTTGCTTTGCCTTTGCTATGGTGATGAGTGAAGCACCATGCCAGATATGAGGGCTATTTTCTGCAAAAGGCTTTCTGAAGTGCCAGGCATGGAGCAGGAACTACCCTCCTGCTTGGCCAGGCTGGCGTTATCTGCAGCTATCTCTGGAGTCAGCCAGGGCTTTGCCTGGCTGCACATTTTCTCCTATCAAACCACTAACAGGTACGTTTGAGGAGAATGTAAAGTCTCTGGCTTACAAAATGGGTTCTCTAATGAATTAGTCAAGAACTGAAATAGAATGTCGTGTTTCCCACACGTGGTTCTGTCTGCTGTTAGCCCCTGAAAACGGTCTTCAGTAAGTCTCAAATGCTGGAGTAGGAGAAGTGTTGAAAATGTCAGATGAGATCTGTAGTCATGGAGAGAAAGGAGCCTCCCTGATTCTGGTGCTGCTCCTTGCTCAATGCTGGAAACAAGCACGTTTTTCTGCAAATCAGCTCTTTCTTGCAGACGCTCTGGTTTTAGCAGTGCCCAACCACCCTCTCCCATTGCCTGTTCGCCTCCAAGAAGCTGGCCGTGAGCCTTAGCCCCTAAACCAGCCTCCTGAGACTGAGGGTGCCAAGGGAGCAAAGAGGCACGCAGGGACCGCCATGCTTTTCAGGCTTGGGGTCTCCAGACCGAGCCAAGTCGCACTGGGTTAATCCTAGCAGGGGTGAAAGAAACCCCCTTCAAAAACACGCAGGAGGCTGGTTGCAGGTTTCTGGGTCCGCAAAGGAAGAGAAGACAACGCCGAGAACCTCCGTGCGAGGAGAGAAGCCGGCAGCGCCGCAGGAAAGGATTTAGACCCCCCGGGGCTGCTTCTCCTTGGAGTTCCGCGAGAAGCCTCTAGGGAGCGCGCTTATCCCACGGAGCTCAGGCGCAGGCAGAAAGGCTGCGAGCCGAGGGGGGCAATGCGAGGTGGTGTGGCGGCTGGTCCTGCTGAGGTGTGTTTACCTTCCAGGGGTCAAAGCAAAACACGTTGGGCTCCTTGTTGTAAATAAAAGAAAAAAAAACCTGCATATCATTAAAGTTTTAATATTGAAACCATTACAAAAAAAGTTATTTCATAGCCTTTCATTGAACTTTGGTAAAATTTGCTACTTTGCTCCCATAAAATGATCTGATTCATCATGTTCCAGTTAAAAAAAAAAACAACAAACCAACCAAACAAAAAACCCCAACAACAAAAATTTTTTAGCCTAAAATGGGAGCATTTCCACTGTGACGTTCGGCTTGCTTTATAGAACAATATAAAAAGCTTTTCTCCGAACTCATTTTATTTTAGGCATAGTTTGATTGGATTTCAACTAACCTTTTCCTGGCTGGTTGCACTTCAGCTACTGGAGAGACATGGCTGCCTGGAGAGTCTCCTGCTCAGCTCTGGTGAGGTGTCCATGAGAAAGAAGGATCACTCAGTCCCCAGACCCTGGGCCGCAGTCTCCTGGTGCTCCACAAGGCCACGGGAGATGGACAGTCACTGGGGTAGGGTAGCAATCAGGCAAGTCGGCATGCTTCTGAGAGCCTGGTTGTCCAGACATATTATGGCTCACCAGTTCCACTTGCTATCCTATTTAGCCTCCCATATAGAGGCCACCAAGCTCCCAGTGGGTGGGTCTGCCTAGGTGGGACTGTGGCAGCCAGCAGGACAGAAGATCCCCAGGGTCAGAGCTGGTGATATCTGGCAGTGACATGGGCAGGACAATTTTATTACAGCAAGAGAAGAAGCAGGTAAATAACACTGGAAGGAGCAGCAGGTAGATAACATGACTCGTCTTTGTGCCTTCTCCTCTGTACCTGTCACCAACCTTCCTCACTAGATATTGAGGTTGTGTTTTAGTTCCCCTTGTTACATCCAGACTTTGGAGTTTAAAATGGCAAACAATTTGTGTGAGATAAGACCTTGGCAGGGCCAGGATTAAATCCACAGCTCTTAAGCACAAGCCACCTTACAAGCAGCTATAATCACTGATTCTAGCATGTCTCCACTGATTTGACAGGGAAAGGAGAGAAAATGTGTATTTTCATCTACCTGGCTCTACTGGCTAGTCTACAGGCAAGATAAAGCATAAGATTTTTCCACAAACCTATCTGTGAGTTTCTGGTAGTGTGGCAAACTATTGGGTTATGAGACAGGAATCTGCTGTGCCAGGGTATGCTCAGTTCTCCACAGCACGGGCTGCTGCAGACTGCAGAAAGGACTGTGGGGCAGTTGTAACTCCGCCTCAAATGACCTGGGAGCTGCCTCTGAACTAAAACTTGTCCTCTGTGAGGACCAGCAGTCTGGGACCACCTCCTTTTTACCATGACATTGCCATCTTCAGTAACCAGGCCAGGGCACTGAGGTATCTACATCCATCGTGGACACAGTGCAGTTCCTGCCCAGTTATCCAGAATGCATGAACATAGATAATGAACCATTTTTAACATACTCTAAAGGTGCAAGTGAGTTCACACCAGATCAGTTCTTTGTACCTCGGTGGCTATTGCATCTTTCATCCGACAGGAGGAGTCCTAAAGCCAGATTTCCCGAGGTCCAGCCCTGTCTCCAGCTATAAGTGATTCTTTCCAAATCCTGGAGATAAGTGGGGTGGGAGGAGGGGAAGGTCCTCTTTCTGCATGTTTCATTATTCATCTTGCCTTTTTTTTTTTTTTAATATCATTTGTCTTTATTGTCTGGCGGTAATCTCTAAAAGTGGAATCAACTTTGTCTATATTGAATGAATGAGAAAATGCTGAAAGAAGATGTATGCTCCTTTACAGGATCCCAAAGAGCTGAAACCCTTGATAGCATCTTGCCTGATTTCTCTTTCACAGTGCACTCTTCAAATGTAATCAGCTTTTGGAGCATGCTCTGCCTCCAACTGTGCATACAATGCTCACATTGAAATTAATAAAAGCATGATGATACATTTGAAGTTAAAATCTGGGACAAAAATGTTAAATTCTTGCTGGTAACATCAATGACAAAAGTTTCTTTGGCTTTAGTTCTCACTTTAGAGGCATCTGTATGTCTAAGGCTGGAAAGAATCATTTTAATGGGTATATGTTTCTTAGCAACATCCTAAGAAATAAAAAAACATGACTTTAGGAAATGTTTTATACTACAAGTTTAGAAAAGTCTTATGTGGCCTCCCTCTAAGCAGAGATTTGTCGTTCTGTTTAACCCCACTGCCTCAACCCCAGTTCCGAACTGGAGGATGGGGAATTGATGGGATCATTATAATACATGTGGACAATATGCTGGACATGAATTTGTATTGGTGACCTTAGATCTGGTATTGAGTAATTCTCCTAATGTGTTTTTGATCTGTCTATTGAATTTCTAAGAGCCCTACAGGAGATTTTTCATGTGCTTATCCTTCCATCATGCCAACATGATAGGGAGATGCTGCTCCCTACATTTGCACAAGGTCAGGAGCACATTTCTACCACGCCTAGGTGACTGTTCACCTGAATGCCCAGGTGAGTTGCTCTTTGTCACTCAGGGAAGAGATTCAAACCTGGGCTGCTTCAAGGCAAAACTTCAAACTACTGTGCTCTCCTTCCTCTTCCTATGATGGAGGTCATGGATGGATAATGGGCCTGCAGTCCTCTGGCTTGACTCGGAATTGACTGCAGGGGAGCCAGAGGCTAAGCTGAACCAGGTCCTGCAAACACGTACCACCTGACACACAAACAGGCTGGACCCACAGCTGAGCCTCTCCATCTGTTAAAACAGCCTGAGCCCCAGCAAAGCTCTCACCAACAGCTGTTTTACAGGACAGAGAGAACCAAACAGAGTAGGACAGCAATTCTGAGCAGCAGCCCTACTCAGAAGGAGTATTACTATGAAGTATAAGTCAGCGGGGTTCAAGGTCCCTTCCTGAAGGATGATGCCCTTTCAGCTTGCATTGATAATTTGCTTAAATGGGAATCCCTGTAAGAAGAAATGAGCAGAGCCAAAACAGCTGGATGCTTTCAGGGCACAAAATAAGTGGATGCGTGGGACAGGCCTTCACATTCGGACTGTCCTGTCCTCCCTGGCATTGACTGAATTGCAGCCCAAGCACAGAAGCTGGGTGCAGCCCACACTGGCAGCTGAACTACAAGCTCTCTGTAGATTCTCCACTCCAGTCCTGACAATTTGCCCTGCCCTGCCTTGTCCTGTCCTCTTAGCTAGATGAAGCAAGCACAGGTTTTCCAGAAGCTGCAGGCATGCCACTTCTGCTATGTAAAATCAGACAGCAGCAACTTGCTGCAGAGATTTCATAAAAGAGGAAGTCATGGGTTAGAGGCAGTCGGTTGAGTGTTTTTCTGACTGAAGCTCTGCCTTGGAGAGGCTCCTGATCCTTGTCTCGTGAGCTAGACCAGATTTGCAATCATGAACAGACAGCAAAGGGGATGGGAATATCTCCCAGTCAGACAGTGAGACCTCCTGTTTCCATGGGCAGGGCAGTTGAGATGCAGCTTCCTGCACCCAAACCATCCATTCTCCCAGCACACCATGGCCTCCTACTTAGCCTCCAGCTAGTACCCCAGCCAAAGGGGGAGAAAGGCAGCAGGGACATAATCCTGTCACCTCGTGCTGACAGTAAGTGTTCATCCTTTGCAGCTTCCTCTGAGCACCTGCAGCACGGAGTTTCCTGTCTCAGCTCTGGCCAGCTCTGCAGGTGAATTCCCAAAAGTGCTGTGAACTAACTGTGCTTCCTAAAGGTCTGAAGAATGAGGACATTATTTATTTAGGTTGTCGATGGGCATCAAATGGTGTGAAAGAAATGTATGCCTCAGCTCCATCGCTATCTGGGACCAAAATAACAGACAAAAGAAGAAAATCAGTAGGAGCTATCATTATATGGAGTTGCCATGGAAATAGCATGAAAGAACTCAGAGGAGAGCTAGCACACCATGTCTCCAAGAGGGTATAAATCTCCTGCTAGCCTCACTCCTTTTTATCACATTAACAGGCAATATTTCTTGCTTTAGCAAGAGGTGGGAGAACATCAAAGCATTGTTCTGACATTTTTGTCTGTCCCTTGATATCTCTGACCAAGACCTCCCTGACCCCTCCAGAAGTAGAAATGCAAACCTGTAAAGAAATAATGTGTATTAATCACTTAGCACAACTTGCTTAGCATTAGTGGCTAAATGTGCTGAAGCATTAGGCAACAGGCTGTGAACTTTCACCTAGTTAAGTAGAAAGAGGCCCTGGAGCTGGTTTGAGTTGGAAGATTAGGAAGCAAGGAAATCTGCTACACTTGTCAGAAGAAACTGCAACCTTAGAGATAAGAAAAGAAATAGCCCACCTAAAGACAATGAAGTGACCCAATAAGGAAGACCCCAGACTCTAATATTACTACTCGTCACAACTGCCACAAAAGGCGTGGGAAATTCAGATTGTCCTGGGATTGCCCAGGGATATCTTTGTTCAGAGTTCCTCTGCAAAGGCACCCAGCTCGAGTTGTTTCTACTGCTGTCCCACTCAAAATAAATCACCTTAGTGGACTTCAAGCCTGAGACTTAGCTACAGGATACCTGGGGCAGAGAAGCTCCTTTAACAAACCCTAGAGCTACTGGAAAGTTGTCCTGGAAACCATCTGCTAATTTCAGTAAAACAGTAAGAGGGATGTAATTTTTCCCAGAAAATATTTAATGACAGCAGAGAAGGACCTGGGGGTCCTGATTGACAGCCGGCTGAACATGAGTCAGCAGTGTGCCCAGGTGGCTAAGAAGGCCAATGGCAGCAGGGAGGTGATCTTGCCACTGTACTTCGCACTGGTGAGGCCACACCTTGAGTACTGTGTGCAGTTTTGGGCACCGCAGTTTAGGAAGGACATTGAGGTACTGGAGAGGGTGTAGAGAAGGGCAACTAAGCTAATCAGGGGTCCAGAAAACAGGCCTTATGAGGAGAGGCTTAGGGAGCTGGGCTTGTTTAGCCTGGAGAAGAGGAGGCTGAGGGGAGACCTTATCGCTCTCTTCAGCTACTTGAAAGGCCATTCTAGGGAGGCGGGTGTTGGCCTCTTCTCATTTGTGACTGGTGACAGGACTAGAGGGAATGAGCTTAAGTTGTGCCAGGGTAGGTTTAGATTAGATATTAGGAAGAATTTCTTTACTAAAAGAGTGGTTAGATATTGGAATAGGCTGCCCAGGGAGGGGGGGGAGTCACCATCCCTGGGGGGTTTTAAGAAGAGGATGGATGTGTTTCTTCAGGGGATGATTTAAGGATAAGAGTAGTGTAGGGCTATCAGTTGGACTAGATGATCTTGAGGGTCCTTTCCAACCGTAATGATTCTGTGATTCTGTGACTTTTGTGAAATCATATGAAAAATGGAAAAACTTCTTTTCAAATGGGCTATTCTAAGACTTTTTTCAAAGAAAAATGTCATATTTCATTAAAAGGATTTTTTTAATGCCGATTTCTAAGGAAAAGCATTGCAATTTGAACTATATTAGCATTTCAGTGAAGTTGCTGTCTTGCGCTCTTGCACCATTCTGGGAAGCCCATTTTATTATCCCCAGTCACTATATCCTGCTTTTAAACTGTTTCCAACCTTCTGGTCAGGATAGGACAACCCTGCCTGCTCATGCACTAGTTCTTAAGACTTCACAAACATAACTCCAAGGCACAACAGTGTGCGTGGTGGCATCCTCCAACATACACATCCAGTTCTTCACCCTGCACTTCCTGGCAGGCCATGGGTCACTCCTCTGGAAAGTAGTCCTTAACTGGGACTATCAGTAATGGCTGTGACAATCTGACCTAGAGCAAACTACCACTTGGATGCCAGCGTCCAGCTGCTTATGAATACAGATACATGAATGTGAGTGAATTAAACCAGTTCTGTTGTCAAACAAAACCATTGTCCTGTGAGACTTCACATTGAGTTCTTCTACATTATTGCTCCAATGTTGCAATATTTTTTCCCTAGACAATGCCTACCTCACCCTAGCTCTTACCCTTTCCTATAGCTTTGGCTACTACGGGATGTGACTGAGCACCTTTAGAGGGAAAGACCCTCAGCTTGCATCCAGGCTCCAGAGGGGAGGAAGGAGACTGGAAATACCAGGGCAGGGCAGCAGTAAGACCTTCATATTTGTATCTGGGGTTTTTTTTCAGCAAAGCCAGTAAGTGGGAAAATAAAGATGTCTGGGAGCCTCCAGTGAGATCTCATCTTCCTCACCCACCAGTACAAAAGTGAGGAAGCCAAAGAGCACAGTTCCCAAATGCTCCTTTGAGAGCCAATTCAATTGTCACAGCTACTGCCCCTATTTGTGGTTTGGAGCACCATTGCCGCAACTGAATGTGACTCCACTTGCAAAAGCTGAGGCCTTAAGTGATATAAAGCCCTGCTTTTGGAAACCCCTCTCCTACACAATAGCTAAAGCTGTAGAGTTAATTTGTTTGAGGTGACAACTTTAGCCCAGGCTGCTTCTTTGGCTTACAGTCATCATGTTTCCCATGATGGCAGTAATTTTAACTTTTCCCCCTAAAGTTGTACTAAAGAAAGAAAGGAACAGGGAAAAGAGGTCTCTTTTGACATTTGTGTTTTTAAGGCAAAAGTCTTACACTTAGATGTTACCAGCAATCAAGATTTCTCCTCAGAACAAAACTTGTGCTAAGTTCTTGTTGATTGTTTTGTCTGTTTGTTCAGCATCAATTTAAGATAAAATTATACACATAATTTTATAAATGCTATTTATAAAGCTGTGAATACATATTATGCATATTTTGTGCCAAAATTGATCCATTTTTATCCCTATGAAATTACAAGTCCCAAACACTGAATAATTCCAAAGGGACTATTTTTATGGTACTTGGTGGTACATTTGTTGCCAAGTAGCAACTCTGTCTAAAACAATGGAAAGAGACATCTTTTTTAACTTGTCATAGTTCTGGAGCTGGATTCATTGCAGAGTATTCTGTCATAACAGTGGGCTGCTGAATGGCTATTTATGATAGATTCATGGATTACGGGATGAAATATTTTGGAAAACAATTGTGTTTATCTTTGCATCGAGACAGGAAGCTGCAGTCACCAGGAAGATCTCTGGCTGGGTGGCAGTTCACAGGACAGTTTCCTCACCTCTTTTATGTGCTTGGTCATGTCTTGTTGCTTTCAGTAGTTATCTGTAAGCAGTTGTCTCCAGTGTTTCTTCAGAATTGTTATTTTCACATATTTCGTTGCAGGGAAAGGGAAGACATCCAAAGCTTTTTCAAATGTTACTGCCTTACCATCAGGGGAGGGAGTAACTTGGAAGATGAAATAAAAATCCCTGACTGTATCTATGCAATTTCTGATACATTCTGTGCATTCTGGGCTTCCATTCAAAACAAACAATTTTTTAAAAGCCAAAACCTAAATTATATGCTACAGAAAAAGCTTTCATTTTTCTCTCTTGTTCAAAAATAGCACCATCGCAATGTGAAATAAATTATCTCCTGTCACCTGTTAACAAACCAACTCTGTGGAGAGCTGTCTCCAGCAAAATGACTCCACAGGTTCAAAATCTAGCCTTCCTTCCTGGATCCAGAGAGATCTCCTTTGCAACCACTTAAAAGATGGTACTGACCTTGCATGGAGTGTGCATCTGAGGAGCAACGTGGGGAACAGAGCACTCGCTGTCTGTCTCAAAGGTAAGCAATGCTACCACCATGCCGAGGGAGATGGGAAAAGTAAGACATGAAGTTACACAGGAATCAACACATGATCAGACCAACAAATACACCTATGAGGAACAAAACTATCCCTGAGCAATCTGTGTGCCTGAAGCCATACCAGTTTTTTCCAGCTATTTGCTTCAAAGCCCATTTCCCCATTCAGATCAACAAAGCACCCCAAAACCTACAGGACTGCTTTCATTGTTTGAAAATTGTCTGGGGATGCTCCCAACTGGAGGATGTTTTAGGCCAGACTCCCAAGATGCAGGTTCTCATAAAATTGGCGTTTCTGTTTCTCCACCCTCTGGGGCAGGGAGGGGTGCTTAGAGCAGTCCCAGCTGCTCTTGCAGCTCAGGATTTCATCCCTCCTGAGAAGCAGTCCTAAGGATGTCCTTAGAGGAAGAACATTGCTCTCTGCAAAGGTGTATACCAAAGCTTTGTGGAAAGCTGATGGCAACACAGCAGGAGGAGAACTGTGCTGGGGACTTCCAGGGAGATCTTTGTTCAATGGGCCCTGCTGTAGGGAGGAGATGTGGTCTCATTTAAGATGAGGCTGGAGAAGCTGGAAGGCATCTCTGGTTCCTCTTCTATGTTTAACTGTGCTGCAGCCATCACAGTATAAGCCCTAATAGAAGGGGTTTGGCAGTCTGCCAAAGCAAAGGAACAGTGCATGAGTTATAGGTCACTCAAGGCACTATGTCCAACCAAACCACCCTCCCCTGAGACAGCACAACCAGGGCATCAACTTTCTCCCTCCTACTCCTCCACAGAATTCTTCCTTCCCCTTCAGCTTGGGTTTCCCATGCACGGGTATCAGTCTGCAGGTGGAAGCAAGGCATTGGAGAATGAGAGGCATGGTTTTACATGAACATATAATCCCAAATAAGCATCACTGCAGTACCTACTCTCTTCAAGCATCCTGGCTACATAATACTACAGCTCAGGAAAGATTTCTATGAGACAGTACATGCTGATTTGGAAAGATGTTCCTTTGCAAAGCTGAGTCATGAAGAGGATTGAGAAACTCTCCAATCAGTGATTAACCAGCTAGGAAGATCTGCCAGCAGGAGCATGTCCAAAATTGTCATGCTTTATGCTACCTTTAATTTCAGTGCTTTGCTTTGGGTGAAAGGTTTCATTTGTCTAATTTGTCTGAGCATGATGTATTCAAAATTTCAGATTCTCTCTTATTCACAGCAAAATTCAATTCTGTTTATCTTGTACATCATCAGTTGTGTGGGAAGGTGACTGTACTTTTTGTCTAAAGGCAGAAGATGCTTCTTTGGACTCCATTTAAGAAAGGTCTTCAATTAAACAGTAGGCATATTAAATAAAAACAACAAACCAACCAACCAAAAAACAAACCCAAAAACCCAACATTGGAAAACTCTGGAAACTTAAGGGAGCATAGTTGCCACAGCAATGCTTCTCTGTTTTTTCTTGGGATAACAGAAATATGTGCTAAAGAAGACAGGCTACCTCACTCAGACCTAAAGCCACTTACCTTCCAAGTCCAGGCATGGGCAGGCTGGTTGGTACAGCTGCCCACATAGCATAAGAGCGGGCTCTGTTGTCCCTGTACAAGGAGCCTCACTGTTAGATCACACTGCCAATGTCACACTGCACATGCAATGCCACACTCCCACCCAAGTCACAATGAAGGTCAGGGCACTGCAGCATATGGCTGAGAAACTACTTCTCCACACCAGCTGCCCTGGGACCTTGGACTGCTATCAGCCAGACCTCATACTTAGTCCAAGAACAGTGTGGGTCCTTCCACCCAGTCACTCAAGTTTCTCCTCACAGAAGCTAGGGGGTCAACAGCAGTGAGGCACAGTGGAGAGTCATGCACCCAACTCTCACGTAGGCATAAGGTCTGAATGTGAAACTGGACCGACAGCACCTTAGGAATCAAGCAGCATTTGCACTGACCCATCTTCTGCAGCAGCTCACACATAGGACTGGGGAAAAAAAAAAAGCATCTGCCATGGCTGAAATCTGTCTCATGCAACAGATTCTGATGAGAGCAAAGCAGAGATTATGAATGAGCTGACAAAACCAGCCTGCTGTTAGGACAGGCACCAAGCAGAGACAGAGTAGCTACACTGGAAGTGTTTCATCCATTACTGTCAGAGAAGTCACTTTTACCACTGATCCTGCTCCAATAAATCATGTTGACAAGCAGTTTTATAGAGGTGTTATACATCCAAAGCTACTTATGGTCCTGTTAAAAGAGATGCATTTCTTTTTTAGCTCAGTGTGGCTGAAATGCTGTCGCAAAAGAAAGAGTTGCTCAGAGTGCTGTTGTAAAAGAGGTATTATTGTAATTACAGCAGGAGGGAAGACGTGATCTAGGAGCCACCATCTTCTTTCCTTGTCCCAGTGCCTTCAGGCAGCCTTGCAGAGGTGAAAATTTGCTACCACAAGCACAATAGCTGCTCATGCACCCTTTGGCATGGTGATTGATGAAAATGTGGAAATAATAATGTTACTTCCCAGTTCACCATAAATCACCCATTCTCTCAAAGTGACTACAGTATAAGTCTGCCCAGATTCATATGCACAGCTTAAACAATTAACTCTTTTATAAAGGCTGTTGTCTTCTTAATGCAATTTAGATATATTTAAGCACATGTCTACAAAAGAAAGTATTTCCTTCCAAAGCTAACAAAGCTCTCATTCTAGCAGACTTCAAACCTAGATCTGCAAATGTTAGCCCTGTGGTCATGTTTGCATTAGCAAGTTATTAGTGACAGCAGAAGCCACCCCACAGATGAAAGAAGGGGGTCTGGAGGAACCTACGTACAGACTACATATATACAAGTACTTATATGCACATGCATACATATACACATATTTATACATGTACACATGTACATATATAAAAATATATATGGTTTGCCACCATTGAGGCCAGTAGGAAAACTCTCACAGCTTATGTTACTAACAGTGGACTAGCTTGGCATCCATATAATTCTAACCAAGATTATGCTTTTGAGTTTGGCTCTGTTTTAATGTAGCCCTTCCCGTGGCTGGCCCTATCGCTATCACACCACTGTTGCGCATAGCACTGGGAGGGACCTGCCCAGCTGCTAAGCTGCCAGCAAGGCCACTCCTGTTTCTGGAAGGCAGAGATAATTCCCAAGGCCATTACCCCACTGAGCCCAAAAGGCAGCACAAGGCAGCCATGGAAATGCTCCACTTCACCACTGAGCAAGGTGATGGGAGAGGGGCCACAGGCAGTGATGCAACCTTCGCTACACACAAGCACCACATCCCAAAGACCAAAAAAAGCAGCTGCCAACAGCACTGAAGTGCTTAAGCAAGAAGCATCATCCACCTTCCAGTTTCTCCTGCGCTGTCTTCTTCAATCCACACACAACAGTTAATGCCATGACACCCTACTGAACATCAGAAAAGCATCAAAATGTCCCCATTTCAGCATCTGCTTGAGACAGAAAAGGGCACTGCAAAGGCACAGAAGACAAGCAAGGAGGTGGCTAGGTAATCTGCTGTACTATTATCACTTGGAGAACAAATTTTGGATGGTGGGGAAGAGGGAAAGTTTTTTTTGCTTGTTTGTTTTTTTTAAACATCAGCTCTGTGTAAAGAAGCAGCTGTGACTATGCTGGCCTCAGGTCAAAATGAGCCTCTTAACTTCTGGCTCCAGCACAAAGAGGTTGCTGGAAACCCTCTAATGTCAACAGTAAGTTTAGCTGTTGAAAAAACCATGCACTTGCAGTGACAGAGGCATATCAAAAAGCTGGCTGACCCAGCTGCCTACAGAGCAGAGAGACAACCTGATGGAAATCCTCAGCCAAAGAGTATTTCTGCCCTTCCACATGCAAGGAACTCCTTGCCATAAGATGAACGGATGCCACGGATAGTAAGTATACCCTAAGTCTAAAAAGCTACTGGACGAATGCACGGGATAAAGTCTGTATGGGTCCACCAAGCACAATGATAAACATCTCTGAGTTATATTGTACTAGAGACAGGGAAACACTTAGAGAAGGTATCAGTTCACAGTGCACTGTAATCTGTCTCAGGTGTCCACTACTGTCCATCACGGGCAACAGGGCACTGAGCTAGATGGACCTCAATGTAATAGCACGTCATTTCCAGATAGTAGGTCGTGTTGAAAATCAGTCATGAATACTCGCCTGAACACTGTCTCTGGATCACAGCCACAGCAACATGCAAGTGCAATACGGAGTTTTCACCAGGTGAGCAGGCCCTCTAATTTCTACATAAACACAAATACACCAGTCAAAGCCTCTCAGTGGCTGGAACCAACAAAGATTACTTCATCAGCTCCCAACTCACACAGTCAGATAATGCAAGGCCACACCAGGATACCTAAAATATCAATTTACTGAGTATTTATAGATGCTGCAACACATTCACAGTCTACACCCACATTCCGAAATGAACCTGGGAATGCATCAACCAGACAGCACTATGCCCCTCCACTCCTCATCCACAAAGGTAAAAATAATCTGGGACATGAACAGGTCTCTGGATTCAGGGATGGTCCTAGAATGGCCTTTGCTCATTAAAAAAACTCCTTCAAAAGCCTAACTCTTTGTCTGCCTTGATTCCCCTTTTGATTCCTCATCCCCTCCACTGCAATCACTAACTGTAGCCAATACCCTTGGTTTTGGTTTTCAGTTTGTTTGGTTTGGTTTTTTGTGGGTTTTGGTTTTGTTTTGTTTTAATTAAAGGATATCTGCTTTTTTTACCCATTCTGACTAGCTGCTCTTGCACACAGGTGAATGAAACTCTCTCCTGATGTCCACAGCAAAGCCCTGACATGGCTAAGCAAGGGAGAAAAAGAAAGCACATCAGAACTTCAGGTTTTCTCCTCTTACTGCTGAGATTTATTCTCAGAAAGGAAGTACATATCAAAGGGCAAAACTGGCCAGAATCTGGGATGCCATCTAACAGCTCCAGAGGTGAAACAGCTTTTGGAAAGTGTCTGAATTCTGGGGCATTCAAGCATCAAAGGAACACAGTTCTTTCAGTGGAGGTAACAAATTACACAGGCACCCACAATAGCATGCTATGCAAGCATGTTCCCACTGCAGGCCTCCTGCTGCCTCCCTGGTAGAGCCAACAGCTAAAACACTGTTTTGATGCCTAACAGTTAAACACTGCCAGTCTTCCTAAAACAAGACCCACCCTTACTACTGTATCTGAAGTTTCTGAAAGGCTACTCATTATTTGACGTAAATCCATGTTTTCAAGAACAGCTAAGTTCTCCTCGTCCTTGAAAGAGAGCTGCTCTGAGTAGACCTCCAGAAACCAACATCATTTAAGAGAGAGGTCTATTAAAGATCTGCACCCACAGTAGCTCCACTAGATAATCACCATTCTTCAAATGCACCCTCAGACCACAAGTAATAGGCACCTGCTTTTTAAGCAGTCTGTATTTTTCTAATTCAGTAAGACTACCACAGATTTCTGCTTTGGCCCTTTGTGTAAGCAAGTTTTAAAGATGTTACACAAAAACAACAGGAAGGAAATGATTTTGGGGTCTCCACGTCACATTGTCCAGCTGTTAGCTGAGATCAAGACATAACACATAAAAAAATGTCTCACCTCAAACAGAAGGATAGCTGCAAACAGAAATCTGGGTTTTCCTCTACATGACATTTCTCAGTCACATAACAGAAGCATTGCTCTCCTACACACACTGAGTCAATGTACAGGATGCTTATTTTCACCATGCTGTGTTTGTAGCAATGCCCATGTCCCTTTGGACTGCTTTTGGAATGGCACAGATAAAAGCAGCATTTTACAGCTGCAGCAAGCTCAAGAAGATAAAAGTCCCTGTATGCACTTTTGTCATTTTCCCTTGACAGCCTCAGGTGAGACTAATGGTCTGCCAACACTTGGATGCAACTCCCATCAGAAACCAATCTTGCTAATTAAGTACTCTGGCTGTCTCAACATTGAACCCTGGAACCATGAGGGAGATAAAAGCAAGCCAAGGAGAGATCAAGAGAGTCTGTGTGGTTGAGGACCTAGTGTGGAAAAAAGTAGCAGGACCACTGAGGGGTCTGCAATAGTCTTCCAAAATGGTTGGTCCATAAAAGACCGAGGCATAGATGTGGAGGAAGGGAATGACTTGGCCTCTGCCAAATTATTGGTTTATTTTGAAGAAGAAAGAGATTAGCAAGGAGAGGTTATTAGTGCAAGTCAGCAGCATGGGGATGCAGATGCTCACTCTTTCACAAACCAGACTTCATTGCGTCGCCCATAAGGCTTCATGGGGGGATCATAACCATTGCAGAAGTAGAAATCCCTGCAGTATGGAGCTTCACTCCCCAGAGCAGACTTCAGCTTGGCAGCATAGTTCACGTAATCAGTCTCTTTGGCATAGCCACCAAACTGCCTGCAAAGAAACCAAACATAGAACGGTGCTGAGCAATCCTGGCAAAGCACAGAAAGGAAGAGAGGGAGAACAATATATAGCCACAATATATCTAGTCTCACATTTTGGTTCAGGTCTTACCAACATGCACTCGTGCAGGAACTATTCTTTGTGAGCAAGCACACTTTGTGATAGATTAAGCCTCAAGGGTTACACAACTAGGGTGCAGTCATCCATTGGCAGACCCCAAACAGACCCACACATGTCAATCAGTAGAATGGCCCTGCCTTTTGAATCAACACCATATCAGAGGAACAGCTTCCCAGAAGACAGCGTTATCTCCTTGTCTGCTCAGTCTGCAGTCCCTACACCAATGCTGTCAACAACCACTGTAGTATGAACAAGCATCTGCTGGAAGCCAGATCAGGAAGGGAAGCCAAACCCTAGCTAGCCAAGGAAAATGGAAGGTAGGAACAGAGATGTCAGCGATTACAGCCCACAATGCTATTTAGAAGGGGTGGGCTGGAATTAGTCTTGTTTATGTTGACCTCCCACCAACAGGAACTGATTCCTCATCTGCCTGCACCTCACCACCCCATCTCAGGGCCAAGGTTTGAGACAAAACAGCCTGTTCTGGCAGAAGTGGCCCATGCCTGTAGCAAAGGTCAGGCAGCAGTTGCAGGCAAGGGAGGAGTCAAATAGCTTAGAGTCAGCCAAAACAGTTCAAGCAAGGAGCAGGGGAACAAGCTGAAGAACTTATTACTGTTGTGATGCTAGTTTGAGTCCCAGCTGTCAGTCAACAGTTAAAGACATTCAAAGGTGATTTGAAGCAATGCAATGACTGCTTGTTTTCATGACAGACTATGGCGTATGTCCATCTAAATGAAGCTTCAGCTGACATCTGTAGTTTGATGTGAACCACACCAAAGGACATTCTTGATGACTAAGAACCATCTTGATCTCAGGAACTGGGGAAAACAATAGTTTTCAGACATTAGAAATGACTCGGTACCTTCATATTCACCCTCCTCTGCTCTTCACCTCCCCAGGTGAAAAAAAAAAAGCCTTTTAGAGCTAACCTCCACACTTGTTTTCTCAGTGGAAAAAAAGAATCCATATTCCAAATTGGTGCAGCATGGCCAATTAACAAGAAATAACAGAACACCTATGTTCAGTTTAAAGACCCCTTCATCTCCTCCACAGGCTCCCCTTGTCCAGAAAGTCACCTGGTAAAGCCAACATAGCACTTCAGAGCATGCTAGAGACCTCAGCACTTAAGACTAGAAATCCCAGGACATGTTCCTTACGTGGAATAAATGGTCATCCCCTGTCTCTTTTCAATCTTAATGCTTTCATCGCTAGGATGAGGAGGGTTGTCTTGAAACTGGCTTGGGATCCGCAGAGAGACCTTCACTTTCTGCTGTAAGGAGCCATCTTCATCAGGAAAAGCAGTGATAGAGACAGGGGCAGTCATGCCCATTCCAACCCCTAAAAGAGACACAGACATTAACTAAAGAAGTCTAGGTTCTCAGGAACTCACAAAATTAACAGGGCATTCACTCCTCACACTGAACTTCCTTGAATAGTCAGTCAAAAATGCAGTCCTTTGGGGCATATAGAACAGCCACAATAGGCTTCTGCTTAGGCCAAACTTCTCTCTTCACTCGCTAAACAAGGACCCTGGGAGATAGGGGCGCCAGGTGACCTCTGGGTGGCTTTTTATTCATGGTCCTGTTTTTTGGCTCTCAACCATGTGTCTTGGTCATGCTACCAAGACACTTGTTCTGACAAATCGCCTCTAGCACAACAGGGTCTATAGTTCTGAAGCAGGTCAGAGGTACATGTTAATTTACAGTCTACATCAGTATTTAAATTGTTACCATTTGCACTCAGTTGTGAGCTTATAGCCAATGCTTGGTGACTGAAACTTTATCCTAAACTTTTTCAAATGTTTCCAGACATCCTACAAGCTCCAGTGCCCCAAAACTCAAAGCTGTTATGGCTTTCAGCAGCACTGTCCACACTGTCCATCACACCAGGAACAACATACTGCTTTTTTGCTCATCACTGCTGAGAGGTACTACATGGCACTGAAAAGTATTTTTCTTCCTTCTTCTTTCAGCAGCAGGGAACCTCCAAAACTCAGGATCAGGCAGCAACAGAACCAACTGAGATCAAGCTATCTTTCTCATTTATTTTGCTTTGATACCATACCTATCTCTGTGGTATGCATGATGTAAGGCATCCTTTCTCCTACAGCACATCAACTTTCCCAAACATGCTGCTGTAAATGCCACTTCTCTCTGCATCCAGCTCCTACTCCCATACAGACTACACAAGTCCCTCTACATGATGCCCAAGAAAGGTGTGTGAGCAAATGTACAAGCCTCAGAACCATTCTGCAGTGGTCTTCTGCTATGGATGATTACCAATGTGTATACTGAGAATTAGAAGCAATCACCTGCAAGCACCATTATAAAACACAACAAAGTAACACCAAAAAGCAAACCCATTGCTCACTGCCATTACATGAATAAAAATAGTCAGAGTATATGATAAAATACCAAGGTCATAAAAGTTATTACACTGCATACAAGGGCACATCATAAAACCATAGTGCTCCAGATACCCTGGATTTCATCAGCTACTGCTCACTCAGGGAGCTGCGATAGATAATATGTGTGCCTGTCCTCACTTTATCCCAGCCGCAAAATAACTCATTGCTGCTTAAACAAATAATTTTTGAGGCTTTACCCTGAAACTGAGATGGGTTAAGAGTGGATTCATAGCATAAGCTATCTGTGCATGCTTTAACCTGAACCAGGGGAAATGGATGCAAGCTAGAGGAGGTTAGATTTGGATTGGACATTAGGAGGAAGTTCTTCACTGTTAGGGTGGTTAGGCAGTGGAACAGGTTGCCCAGGGGGGGTTGTGGAGACCCCATCCCTGGAAGCTTTTAAGAAAAGGCTTGATGGGGCTCTGGGGAACCTGATCTAGTGGATGGTGTCCCTGCCAGGCAGGGGGGTTGGAACTGGATGATCTTTAAGGTCCCTTCCAACTCTGACAATTCTATGATTCTATGATCCTATGACAGGTTTATTTTTCCCACCATGAGGTGCCATGCCTATCATAGACCCCTTGTGCCAGGAGCCTCAAGCCAGGCATGCCCACGGTGCCACCTCCATCCATCTGGCTTTCACCAAAGACAGCGGTGGTCAACCACAAACAGCCGCCAAGCCCTGCTGGGTAGGGAGCAGCTCTCACCCTCGTTGTTGCTTCCTCCAACGTACTTGAGGAGCTTGACCGCCCCTTCCTTCGAGGCTTCATCGAACGACTTCCCCACCACCTCCACCGCTGCAAACGACCCACCCTCGCATGCCCTCTCCTCGTAGCTGAGCTGGTCCTGGAGAAGGAGATGCGGATGGAGAAGCTGCCAGCTGCCCGGACGGACTAGGAGGAAAGTTCTGCCCAGAGAGCACCCACTCCCCTCGCAGCGCCTCATCCAGCCCGGCTGGAGCTGAAACTCTGCGGGGACACAAAGGCTGTCCGCCTCGACACCTACCTTCTCCCCCTTACTCAGCACCTGGTAGGGCCATGCCTCCACCGTGCTCAGAAGGGAGTTCTTGATCATGCCCAGCATGGTGCCGCTCAGATCGATTTGGTTCGGCCCCGCTCTGCTCGGGCTCGGTGGGAGGGCCTGCGGGGCGCCCCGCCGCCTGCAGCGCTGCTCTCCGCTTCCAGAGAGCGCCCAAGGGCTGCCTGCGGGGTCAAGTCGAAGACGTGGGCTGGTGGCGGCGGGGCTTGATCGGGAGGAGATCCGGTCGCGGCGGGCTGTGGGAATGGAAAGGCGGCGGCGGCCCAGAGGCCGAAGTAATGGAGGGCGCCAAGAAGTGTGAAGAGTACTACAGTGCGGGAGCAGGCGATATTTATCTGGGAGAGAGGCAGTCTGAAGGAAGTAAAATAAATACAAGGGAGGGGAAGTACTGACGGAAGTGTGTAATATATAGTGGGGAGGGGCACAGCGCTCCTGAAACTACAAAATCTTAAACGGTTTTGGTTGGGTTTTTGTTGTTGGGTTTTGGGGTTTGTTTGTTTTTAAATAAACGGAACTAAGGGGGATCACAGTTGTCTTTTTAAGACAGTGCATTTAAGGCAGCACTCCATGTCTCTCTGTGTGTTGTAATCTTTAGGATAGCTCTTAGAAGCCACTGATGATATTTACTCTCCCTTTGCTGACCTCTGCACGTGTCCACAGACCAACTGATCAACTCTGTTTGAAAGTCCAGACAGGTCTATTCCAGAAATATATGTGAATGAACACAACAGTGGACTTAGATGGCTTACATAGCTGAACATATTTATGTGTCTGGAGGACTTTAAGTCTTTCATGATCACAGGTGAGGTTTAGTTGTATAAACCATGTCAAAGGGCAAGTGCCAGCTAGAGAAAGTGCCTTGTCCAAAATAATTTCAGAATAGGAGAGTGGAGGCAGCAATTGAATACCCATCACTGGAGCAGCCATGAATCAGGTCTGCTTCCCCAGGCAGATAAGGCAGAGGCATCTAAAGGTGGTAGCACAGCTGGACTCCTGCCTCCTCAAATAGAAGGTGAGTGCACAGAAGCAGGCTGATGCATAATTTTTCTATACTCATGAAGAGCAAAAAATCAAATAGTAGAAGATATGTGACATTAAAGCGTTTCCATCTAGAGAGAGAGAGGGTCTTGCAAAGGCAAAAAACTTAAAGCTGCTGGCCGTGATCATCTGATCAAACAGACTATGTTCAGGTCAGGGAGCAGGGCTGAGCCCTGAAGTGGACTTTGACAAAGTGAAAGACAAGGGCTGCTATCAGTGGTGACAAGGCCACAGATCTAGTCATTTATTAACCATTTATGTTATTTTTTTTATTCATCATTATGCAATAAATTGCAACATTTTAATATATGTGGTGTGCTGCAGCTTGTTCTCTTTTCACACTGAGTTTCTCCATCAAGCTGAAGTGTTCTGCCAAAAATACCAGCTTGCACATATCAATGTTGGAATACATGGACTGGGTCAGATCAGATGTTCTTCTTGCCCGGTCCTCTGGAAGAAGCTGGTGATGGATCTCTAGGTAAAAAGTAAAAGCATGAAGTGATCTGGTCTGGCCTCCCAGCTCCAGCCAACTGTGACTAAGGAACTGAGGGAATTCTCATCTTTCAAGTAGTCCTCTAGTGATCTTATACAACTTCAGGTTGCCTGATAAAACGCTCATGTCTAATATATGAACATGAAACATGACAGTTTGTATTCCTCCTCCAGATAGGTTAAAGTGACCAGCAGTTTGTACAACGTGAAGCAAAGTGTGTAAAGCACCCCTTGGATGGACCAGCAGTTTGTGCAAACATGCAACTGATGCTACAGCACAACCTTGTAGCTCTTAATGCAGAATAACAAGGAGGAGGGGACCTTTCTCTCCTGTTATTCTTTGTAATTTAGGTAAATATATTCTGGGATCAAAATAGTCTACATTTCCTGAGAAATTATGATGACAACTTCACCAAAGGCATAACTGTATCTTTTTTCAGCCTTTTGCAGCCTTCATTTTTCCCTTGTGTGCGTAAGCAGTGTTTCCAGTTCTCAAGCAAAACCCAAGGAGAGGCCTTCCAAGTTACATTTTTGTTATTTTCTGAAAACCTGATCTCAGAGAATTTACATTTAAGAAATATTATCTGATTGTCTCACACAGTCCTCATACCTCCCCCACCCAGGTCACAGCCAGGATGCTGACTTATTCTAGGTACTTATTAGTTACTAGTTACTATTCTATTTAAGTAACTATTCTAGTTACTTATTCTAGTTCATTCTGAAAGATTTCATATGAAACTAGCTTTTCACCTTTACCTCTACAGGTTATTACAGAATCACAGAATCATTACAGTTGGAAAGGACCCTCGAGATCATCTAGTCCAACCGATAGCCCTACACTACTCTTACCCCTAAATCATCCCCTGAAGAAACACATCTATCCTCTTCTTAAAAACCTCCAGGGATGGTGACTCCACCACCTCCCTGGGCAGCCTATTCCAATATCTCACCACTCTTTCAGTAACGAAATTCTTTCTAATATCTAATCTAAACCTACTCTGGCACAACTTAAGCCCATTCCCTCTAGTCCTGTCACTAGTCACAAGGGAGAAGAGGCCAACACCTGCCTCCCTAGAATGACCTTTCTAGTAGCTGAAGAGAGCGATAAGGTCTCCCCTCAGCCTCCTCTTCTCCAGGCTAAATAACCCCAGCTCCCTAAGCCTAAGGCCTGTTTTCCAGACCCCTGACTAGCTTAGTTGCCCTTCTCTGCACCCTCTCTAGTAGCTCAATGTCCTTCCTAAACTGTGGTGCCCAAAACTGCACACAGTACTCGAGGTGTGGCCTCACCAGTGCCATGTACAGTGGCAAGATCACCTCCCTGCTCCTCCTGGTCACACTATTCCTGATGCAAGCCAGGATGCCATTGTATTGTAGTGTCACTGAACTTCTTTCCATGAAATCAGGCCTTGGGAGTCCTTAAATAGCTAGTCTGCATCCTCAGTGTTTATGACTGGGGAGTGTTTGCAAAACAACTGTCATGCCAGCCTCACCCACAGCCATTTAGACATAAACTATTATTTATTTTTATTCTCATAAATTGCTTCATGCAGACCTTCCAAAAAAATTGCTTATTTTTCTCTCTGACTCTCCTGCCTGTTTCAACAGATTTCAGGTGTGCTGTTGGCTACAACACTGCTTGAAAATCTCTGTATTGCCAAAAATACCAGCCTTTAGAGACCTGAAGGGCTAGCCCACTCTGTCCTCTTTTCACTGCATAGTTTGATTTCTGCACTGTTTTTTGTCACCAGTTTTGTTGTCAGGAAGCCACAGGTACAGGCAAGCTGAAAGCAGGGTATTCTGGGTACTCCAGGTACTCCCAAAGTCCTTGGGTACATAGTTGTTCTTTTTCTACAGATTGTAATTGTACTAAAGGATGTTGGGAAATGAATGGACATCAGTGCTTGCACATGGAGAAGATACTATGCAGATTAGACACAGACACAAGACACCAATTGAATTATCTGTGATTTTGTGGACTGAACTCTCTCTTAAGCTGTTTTGAAAAATCCTTCTAGACATTTATCTATGCCATAAGGTATCTAAATAGTTTTGAAAAAAACATCTGGTTTCCAAGGATGTTGGCAGAAGTCAATGCAATGTCTTTCAAAGTGCTGGACATTCTGAATGTATCTGCTGAATAACATGGTTCTGAGTGCCCAGTTCCAGGTACCTTAAAAAAAAACCAAAACACAAGGTCTTTGCAGAAAGTGGATGTTCAGATTTGGTCCCTAGGATCTGACACTTCTTCAGTCTTGAAACACAGTGCACAGACCAAGGTTATCCAACCCTATCTACCTTCTGAACATGATAATGAGGCATTCTTTGCACTGATAGTGTATAAGTTAGAGCTGTATTTTAAAACATAACTTCTTCTCTTCCTGCCCAGCTGGAAGTGCCAAGCACTAATCTATCTTTCTGCATTATCAGGCATTCAACACTTACAAAGACCAAATTCCCCATCTGTTTCAGATGGAGTGCTGTAAAAATAGGACAGAGAGAGAAATTCACCTGATCTTGGTAGAAAGAGCTTCCTCTGGTAAGCAAAAAGAACAACTATAGCCTAAAGGTATTCATACATGAGTAGACTGAGCTTGTCAGTTCATTTTGCTTGGGACACAAAACCGCCGTCATTGAAGATCAGGGTCAGATTTCACATACAAACCTAGGCTTGAAAGGCAGCAACAAAATGCAGAAGTTCTGGCGTGCTTAGTAAATCTGACCTGTATGAGCTTCACTTTATTCTCTCTAGCAGCTTCCCATTGAGAAAGGCTTGAGCAGATGAAAAAACCCAAAGATATGCTTTTTTTTCTGGTAGAGAATTAACTCCTCTGAGGTCTCCTGCGAGCAAACAACCTTCTCCTATGTGTTGGAAGTCTCCGCAGGAGAGTATTTCCACGCCTCTGGCTTTGTAGAGCATTCAGTTGTAGGGGAAGGACGGTTTTGTTGATGACACTGAGGCGTTCATTCAGCTCTTCTAGCCTTTTCCTTATTGACTGGACTTCCCTCACGAGATTGTCCACAGCCGCAGAGACAGGGCGGAGACTACAGAGAGAGTAATGCAGGAGAATAACTCAGTGTGGGGAGTGTTCCTGAGCATGTAAAATAATTTACCGTGGCTTTGTGTTTCTCAGTGGACAAGGGCCTTTCATGATGCTAGTTGCAAGAAACCATTAAACGATACTTCCAAAGCCAACCTACCCCCTGGGTGGTGGAAATTCATCTGAGATGACCCCATCTGAACCCAGGAAACCATGAACTTCAAGACCAGCATGGGCAACATGGTCTTTCTATCTCTACCAAAGCACAGCTGACTTAGTACTGAATTATGGAAGGTTTGTGAGCTTCCAGAAACACAACAGGACTCCTGGCATTAAAGGTGGAGCTGAAAACTATCCTGCTTGGTTGAAACCAGCAGGGGTAGAGAAGGAGAGAGAAACAATGCGTGGGATCACTTATGAGGACTTCCCAGTGAAGGGCATGCTGCTGTATGCCATGGTGTACCTGTGATTGTGTAGTCCCCAGGTCACTCCAGGATATGCCTCCAAGTTTGCTGAGGCAGGGGGAGAGCAGGTTCTACATCAGGATTTGGCAAGGTGAGGACTTGGAACTGATGCACCAGTGTACTTGTGGGTAACTATGTCCCTTTCATCGGAGGCCTTTCTCTTAGTCTCCCTTTGGGTGTTACAAAGCTCTGATGCTCATTCTAATCTCATCTGACAATTAGTATTAATTAGCCTTGCTGTTAACCAGAAACAGACATTGAGGCTGGGCCAGTGATTCCCATGGGTTACTGTCAGTCTTCAGCATTTCTAATGGACCAGTCTGTGTCCTTGCCAGGAAACTCTTAATTCAAAGTGGTGTGCAGGAAATATGAGTGAATAGTGTCATTACTTTTCCCTGGACTAAAGTTAGAGCTTTCCAAATACGTGACTTCATATTGGTCCTGATAATCTTAGGCACCAATGAATTTCAGCACTCGCCGTGTGAAAGTTGTGATGAATTCTGTGCTAATAACAACAGCCACCAGCCAGCCAGGGAGAAATTCACTTGATGCCAGAGGCCAAGGTATATATAATCTATCAACTATATCCTCCTGAAATCCTAACTTGAACAGATATTGTATGACCTTCTGACTAATGCCGTTTTATTCTTCTGGCCTTTCCTTTGAACTGAATTAATGTGTAGGAGTTGCAAACAGATTTTTTTTCTTCTTTCCTAAAAAGAAAGCTGAGTTATGGAAGAGGAGCACTTGCTTTATGAAGGGTTCTGATTTAAGTGATACTAGGTTTCTAATAATTCCCAGTATTTCCTTCTCCTCTCTCTTTTTCATTGCCTATCTCACTCTGTTTCTGGAAATAGAAGATTAAGGTACAGTGAGTGAGTGTACTCAATCACTAATATTTCCTGCAATGCAAAGGGGAAAATATGATGACATGGTCTAGTGAGTAGGTTTCTCAGATCTGAGAGTTAGAGGCTGAAATAAAAAACATCACAGGCCAAATGAGCTTCTTGAGCCTGCCCTGTGGCCAAGCCTTTGTGCGGATGTGTAGCACAACTCATTTTTCCTGCCTGTTTTCAGAGGAGTGAGGTGCCAAGGACAGACTACATTTTCCTTAGGATAGTTATTACAATACAGTCACCGCAACTGAGAATATTTCATAATGAATAGTCAACAGAATATTCAGTTTACTAGAGTAATCAGTGCTGCTAGCACAACAGATACCAAGACAGTGGGGTTCGTCTCCCCACAGTTGAGCAATCTGAAATCTCTTCTTAAAGATGAATACTGCTCAAGGAAGGACACCCAAGACAGGACTGAATCCCACCTCCAGATGAAGGGAATTACCTGGAGAACTCAGGTAGTAAAGTGTTCGGGTTGTTCAGCAGGGTGTGCTTCATTTGCCAGAAGATGCTGTTTCCCCATCTCTCAAGGGTTTGAGTAATGCTGTTAACGCCTTCTATGTTGACCTTGTCAGCTAGGTTAGCAGGACATCCATGGAAGAAAGGAAAATAAATGTGACAGAACAAGAACACATGAGCAAGTGAGCTGAATTGATTCCACTCCCCATCACTTTAACTGAGTCACAATGAAATGCCAAATATTAAACATATGGAGGATCTAAACTGAAAAGCAGACAACTCTCCCTCATAGTGTAATTCTCTGCCTCCAGGTGCCAAGTTTTCTGCTGTCACTGGATACTACAGATGCTTATTTCTAAGACCATTTTTCTCTCCAGAAATCTCAGCAGCTACACAGGAATCAAAAAAGAACACTCATTCATGAGCACTGTGTGTCTCACTCTAAGGACTAAATAGGTGAATCTTCAGCTCTGAGATACTGAATGCTTCTCAGTTAGACTCACCACTATCACCTCTTACCTCCTTCTCTGTAATTCCATTTCTGGTGCTGGTCCAGAAAATCCTCCTGGGATTTAGCGCAGAGCAAGAGGACCAAGAAGAGGAAAACAGGAAGAGTCTCCATGATGGCTGTTCATAGGATCTTGACTTTCCCCTACTCTGTGAAGAAAAAATCTTGTTAACTGCTTTATTTCTCTCTTTTCTCTCTTTCTCCACCTCCCACTGATTACACAAACACCAGATTTAACTCTGATGATGTATTTCTTCAAAATGTTTTTCAGTTTGCTCAGCCTAGCTTTTACAGAAGCACAGGGACTTCTCTTTTTCACAACTAAAAATCCTCTTACTTTTTTTTTTGTTGTTCCCAAGACATTGAGTGCTACAGTGATGCTTCATCAACTGGAAGCAGCTAGGAAAGTAGCTTTTCTTTGTATGTAGCCATGTTGGGACAGCACCTTATAGCTATAAATGTTCTCTCAGTGTCAGGGGGAGGTACTACAATGTACAGAAATAGCTGCATCTCTACTTGCAATTAGGAAAGGAAAGTACAAAACAGTAAAACAATTTATCAAGGATTTAATAGAGGTAAGAAAGAAAAATGGCTCATTTCGATTTGATCTACCCCCCCATGTACTGTATCCATCTTGCTCTGATGTCAAGGTATCTGTTCCTCCTAAGCAAACCTGCAGAGTAGGCAAGACAGGTATAAAAACTGATGTGAGCATTTTTACTTAAGCTCCTTGTCTTCTTTTGATTTTGCCATCATTCCCAAGCCAATAGAAGTCAACCCTAGCCTACAGGCCCTCCTGAACAAGTACCATCTCTAAAAATTAAGAGGATAAATCATTCTCTCCACAACTTACTCATTTGTTATCCTGTCCAAATTAAGTAGCCCCTCAGTGCTGAATTTGATAATTTATTTTTTTTTTAAATGTACTGAACAGCTGTTCTGGTAGGAACTGGCTGGAAATATCAATTATGCACATATTGCACATAGCAAACAGAGAAAATGCATTGCCAAGTTCATGGGGTTTAGTGATGATTTCAGTTGTCTGTAGTCACAGTGATGAAGGGGCTCTTGTGAGAGGTAGGCACATTCAGAAAATCCAGATCATTCCCCTGCTTGGGTAACTGCATCGAAAGTGTAAGACCTCGCTGCAAAAGATGAGGACATTATCTTTTTGCATATCATATAATCCTCATCTCCTAAACATATGGGAAAAATTCAGCTACCTCAAAATCGACTAGGAGCTGTAGCAGATAAAACAGTACATAAATAAATCATATTACTTTTTGCCTTTCTTACATTCAATCAATCACTAGTGTATTTTAATTGCAACTGCATTTATTTTTTCATATATTTAAAACAGAAGTATGAATATAGCCATACTGATGGAAAATGTCATGCTACTTTAAAAATATTACTTTCCACCTGTCAGGGTGTATTTTGTATTCAGTATTCTTTTTCTAATTGCAGCATTAATTTAACAGAAAAATAATAAATTACCTTCTTCCTAGCTTGCACATGCATGCACCTCTTTTTTCTCCCAACTCAAAACTACCAAAATGAAAGTCTCTAAGGTTTGATGATATCACCAAGGCACGTAATGAAAAGATCTTCATGGACCTTCTTGAAACAATTTGCATTGACACTACAGCTCCTCTGCCTCTCTGCTTTTCCAGATAAATCCTTCAGTCTTTAGACTTTTTTTCATAGAATCATAGACTACTCCAAGCCTAAAAGTACCCACAAGGGTCACCTGGTACAGCTCCCAATCCTGCACTGGATACCCCAAGAATCACACCATATGCCTGAGAACAATGTTCAAGCACCTCTTAAACTCTGCCAGGCTCGGTGCTGTGACTACCTCCCTGGTAGTCCCATGACTATGCACTGCACATGACTTTTTAATCTTCCTTGATGGGAAGAACTTAGCAGACATGTATGTCTTTAATTGTAAATGATTTGAAAATGCTTCCAACATCAAAGAGACAATATGGTTTCCCAGCTCATTTTAAAACTTCCTGAAGAGATTGTGTATTCCTTACCCTTTCCACCTCCCATTTGTTTTAATGCCCCAGGGCTAGGAGATTTGACCTTTCTGTATTTGTTAAAAGAAGAGTGTTGATAAAATCCACCTACATCTGATACTGAAAATCCACACTGCTAGATGTCAAACTTTTTAAAACATCAGGTGTCCAAATGGATCACAAGACCCACATGCTGTATTTGTAGAGCTCCTCATAGACCAGTTTCTTTGTAGCTTTGCTCCCTTGCATTCCTGAGAGTATACTGTAATTTATTATCATAGTAAACATCAGGTTATAATCATCTTTGAAATACACAGAAACTGAGCAATCTTCCCTCTCTTAGGTGAAATTGTAGATGGCAAATGGGTACTCACTAGCAAGGTTTCTAGCAGTAAAATTCTGTAGGATGCAGGAACCAGATCCCAAGCCTGCTGCAAAAATGTCTTTGGTTTTGTTGCAGTGTCGCACTGGAAAATACTGTCAGGGTTAGAACATGGATTGGCAAACAGGGAAAATCCTGTCACAACCTTGGATGAAAGCTCTTTCCTAAATTCAGAGAATAACAATAACAACATAGTAGCTTTGTTAGTGTTACTGTTAATTACAATAATATGGCATGCTCTCTGTCAGAAAATTACATCCTATTCTGCCCTTGGAGCAGGGTAGGCTCAGTGATTCACCAGACAGTCGCTTCATCTGCAAGCAATGAAGAGAGACATATTTGTCTCATTATTACACAATAATCTTTTTCTTTTAACCTCTCAGTTCCTCACTCTGACATTATAAAAGGGCTCTGCTAGCTCAATACCCTGAGCACAGCCTTGCTGAGGTTGGCAGTTGTGCTATCCAAGCTTAAATCCCTGTCCCAAAGCAAAGGAGCACTGTCAGAATTTGGACTCTTATCTCTGTTCGTCTCTCATTCACCCTTTCTGTTTCTTGCTGCTCCAGTAGAGTACATTTCCAGTGCTCATCCCTCCTAATAAGCAGTGGGGAATAACAGAGCACTGAGAATTCACTAGTACCTGCCCCAGACTTTGACACACTGAGGTTAAGTGTGAAGACTGAAGTTCACTACTGCTCATGGTTTGTGCTGCCTGCTAGGATATGGGTGAATTGCCTAAGTTATCCTTTCCTAATGCCAAACACAGCTTCATTCAGAGAGCCTTCTCTCCCCTGAAGCCTCAGGAGAACACATTGTGAGTTGTTGCATTACGATTCAGAGTTTGCCTGCCCCTTGTATATCAAGAAGGCTTGAAACCTTTTCCTGCATTTCTGACTGATCTGAACTCATACAGTGTCCTGATGCCATGCATGAGCATCCTAGTGTGTTAATTCGAGCCCATGCTTGCTTTGAGAGGAAGATTTTTTTTTTATTAGAGTTAAGACCATTGTAATACCTAAAATGAAGACCTTTTCTTATTGGACTGCAAGTGAATTGCCTTTGTGGTTTTCATCTGGGATCTGTTCTCCTCTCATTATTTTCCCAAGTTCCTTTTGGGCTGCTTTCAAACTGAAGCTGAAGAATGATACTGAGGTTGCATTATTTGCAGATAAATAAAATATACTTTCAAATGATTCAGGGAGTCTGATCTCAGGTAGATCATAAATACATAAAATGTAGCACTCACTCCAATGGATATTTAAACATCAAAGTAAGTTTAAGATACCCAGTTTGTAAAGGACCTCAATAGATAATAAAGGTAGTTTTGCAGGCTGTTGGAATTTTTCTATCTTTATTTCCATATACAATATTTTAAGAATATTTTAAGGTTACATTACTTACACACACCAAACTAAACTGTTCTGGTTTATGTATGAAGTCAAAGAGGGTTTAGGTGCTATAAACCAAACAGTTTCATATTAAAAAAATGTAAAGTAGCTGCACATAATTTCTTAGCTAATGCCAGTTCTGACAGAGCTCTCAGGCAGGGATCCTGAAAAGCCTCTGAGCCTTTAGAGGAGAAAGCTGCCAAGACTAGGAGTCCAGAACAAAGAATTTGCAAGCTCTATTTGCAAAGCGGATGGCATTTGTTAGCTCTCCAAGAAAAATATCAGGGTAGAATAAACATTAGCATATTCCTGGAGTATTATGTAATGCTGGAAAGATAAAGAAAAATGCCAAAAGCATTTTAAAAATTGTATCCTACAGTATTAACCCAGTCACAGTGGTACAGCTAGAATATCACCTGTTTCAAAAGTCATTGTTAAAAATCCATTGTAATGTATTATTCTTTGGTTTACATGTGTGTGAGTATAATGCTACATGTTGGAACACACACACACACAGCTTTGGGTCATGTAGCAATAAAAATATTTTGACTTTTTCAAGTTTGGCAACATATTTGAATTAAATAGTGCTTTTGCATATAATTAAGAGTTATACTGCTCATTTTCTACCTGGATGTTGTGTGAAAGTAAAGAGCAACTGAATCCCTCAAATAGCTTGATCATCCTGCTAAACAAAGGGATCTGATTGACAGCCCTGATGATGGATGGCTAGAGTGATGTTGTTGCCAGCAGGCAGGCATACTGATACTAAAAAAGAAGGAAAAAAAAGCCACCCAGATGCAAAGCACACATCTGCTGCAAATCATAACATTAGTAAAATACTGTTGGTTTTGAGGAGGTAGTATATACCTTTGGCCTCTTCTCCAGGTGTACTTGCTTTTTCAGGAAATATCTCCATCTCTCTCTCTCATTTAGAGCTTAGTGCTCCATTTTAAGAAGTTTCCTCTCTTTCCCTAGACAGGCATCTGCTGACTTTGCACTCTCCATGTATACCTGCCTGGCTATCTCTAAGGATTTTCTCCCTCCTTCTTTCATTCTGCACACCCTTGTTCTCTGGAAGTACAAGTAGCAACCCTCCAGCCTCCAAGTCCATGCCACGTTGCACGTGTTCCCTCCTCTCCTGGTTCTTCCCACGGGTACCTTTACAGTTCTTCAACCCAACAAGCTCTTTCCAAGGTGCATGGATGTGTCTCCTCCAGAGGAAGAAACAAAACCCTGCTGGCAAAAAAAAAAAAAAAGGCAGAGAACTGCATACAAGCATACCTGTGCTCTTGAGGCCAGTCCTTCTGTGACAAGGTTTCCAAATCTCTGCCTCCCTGGTCCTCTTCTCCTTACCACCCCTTCTGCTTTTCAGCTTACAATGAGTGACGTGTCCCTCCTCATTTTACCGCTTTCCATATTTCCACAGTCCTTCCACAGAACCTCCTCCAGTTTTACCTCTCCTACCCCTCCCTCCCACTCTTGCAAGTTAGGAATCTCTCCCCACACATGGGAGCCTTATGAGAAGGAAAGCCTGTGGAAAGAAAGCAGCTCCATCTGCAAAGACACGCTTCTATCTTTGCCCCCAGTTTCTTTGGGCAGCTCTCAACCACTGGCTCTCCAGCACAGCTGTATGACTTCTCTTACTACTCACAGTTTCCACTATGTAGTGCTACACTCTGGCTGCTTGAACTCTCTGGTCATCCAGCCATAAATTTGTTCCCCATCTTGTTCCTGCGTTTTAGCAAATGTGCCGATTAATTCCCTGCTGATTAGTTCATTCCTAATACACTCTGCCAAAGCTATTTCTGGTGGAATAAACAAGGAGGGATGAATAGGCTGCAGTGTTGTTGGTTTTTGTTTTTTCCCCTGTCCCCTCCCCCAGGTCCATGCCTACCAAATCAAACAGGCTTAGATCTGGTCAGTACTCAATAGATTTCCAAAGAAATGCAAGGTGTTAAAGTGGTGATTTTTGTGAAGCATGAAGTGAACCCATGACTCTAGTCCCATGTTCATGTCATACTGATATTTTGCTGTGATTTTGAGAGGATGTGCAGCCGCCACAGCCTGAAGCTGCATAGTTAGGCTCATGATTATACCCATGGCAATGCTTGCAAGTGCCTTGGCCAAATATGCATTCTTCCTGATATTCTCCAGTATCAGCTGGCAACAACACCCTCTCTGTTTCCTGACCAGTCTATTCTTGTTTAACTCCGTTTTCCACAGCCAAAATGTCTGTACTCAATAGTGAGAAAAAAGATGCTTTTCTCTCAGGGTGAAGGACCGTCCAGCTGCTCAGGATAAAAGCAAACACTCAGAAGTAGGGTGCCAGAGGATATGTGCAAGTGTTAGACAGAGCAGTTACAAACACAGAATCTCAGAATCACAGACACAGTATTACAATTGCAACAGCATGATGGTGGTTTACTCCAGGTGGGAGCCGAGCTGGAGGAAAGCTAAGTGGCATATTTCTAAAGACAGTCCATAAACATCATCCAGCACTATCATATAGTCAATCACTTAAATCCACTCAAGAGGTCCAACTGGGGCCACATTCAGGTGTATATTCTTCTCTTGACACTAGAAGCATGTGGATTTCGCTGCTCCTGTTTCCCCAGTCCTACTAGCTGTGTGGCAGGGTAATTTCTGAGAAGACTGCCTTGTTTGTGGAGTCTTGCTGCTGAAACAGCAGGACACTCATTTGCAAAGTTATAAAACACCAAATTTCAAAAGCAGCCCACAATACACAGGCTTAACACAGACCAGCCTCCGGAAGAACTGGAAATCTATTTTTTTCAGGACTCAAAGAAGCAAATAAAATGTCCAGGCAACAGGCAAATAACCCAAACAATCATTTGTTTCCAGCTGTTCCCTATTCAGCACATGGCAAACACAGTCCTGCCGTTGTAACTCCCCGTAAAGAGGAAATGAACTGCTGATGGTAGCATGGGATGGGGACACTGGATGGAGAAGCACTGCAAGAAAGAACCCATCCATGGCATGCACAGAGGCACCAGCTGAGTGAACCTGATGGGGAAATGCACACAGGCACAGCAATGCTGTCCTGAAACAGTGGTCCAAATCCAATGTGTGCTGGTGAAGGGTCACAGTGTGTGCCCAATGTCCTGGTCTAGCACTGGCGGCATGCTACCTCAGCATGGCTCTCAGCAGGCAGGAGTGTGAATCTCAGAAATTTCCCATTACCTGTACCTCCTCCAGGATTAATGGAGAAAGCAGAACATGAGGGAGCTGTAGCACTACCCTTTCCTGCCTCCTGCCTGGTACCATCCACATTCCCGGTGATGTGAAAAGAAGTACGGCCCAGACCACTGTCACCACTGTGGCTGCATTCAAATAGGGATACTTAGCACCTATGTGCCATTGCACAGTAAGGAGAGACTGGGAACTTTAATACAACAAACTAGTACGAAACTCTCTCAGGTTTTTGTTGCCACATTTCTGTGACTCTGTTGTAAGCAACTGCAGAGTGTTTGATCTGCTCTCCTGCACGAGGACTGCTGCTTGCAATCAGTTTTCTAAACTTGAGTAGTTGCAGCACGAAGCCTGCTTGTGATATGTAAATAGGCTATTGCACGCGTCTGTCCATGGATCTCTCAGGACACACAAGAGCTCTGAGACAGCAAAATCCCTCTGGCAAGAGCAACACCTGCAAAAACATTTGCTTTCATTTCCCCAGACCCTGGTTCAGCCTGCAGCCTTCGAGCAAGTGCAGGGTTAGCAAGCTGAGGACACAAAGGGCTCAGCTCCTCCCTGTAACCCACTTGGAGGGTGTTTGTGTCTTGGCCCATGAAGGAAAGCAGCAGCTGTGAGGGTCTCCCCAGTGCTGTTTCTTGTGTGTGGCCCTGGCTACCACACACACGCTGAGCTGGGCAGTTTGCAGGATTTTGCAGTAGGTGCTGCTTTCTCTAATGCATAACGTATCCTCTGAGTATCTACCCTCTCCTTCTCTTCATTTATAGCTTCTTCAGTTCACATATCACTGTGCACTTCCCACCGGGCTCACAGCCACAGGACTTCAGCACTGGCAGAACAACACGAGGACTGGAAGGGCCTCTGGAGATGGATTCATCAGGGGCATGGCTGGGGCAGCTCTCCCACAGTACTCCCTAAACTAAAACACATTGTGCCTGCCTCAGACAGCACGTGGGCACACCACACAGCCTTGGGTCTGCACATCTGAAATCTTTGCAGAGCTCCAACAGTCTTTTGGACTTTTGTTCACGCTGGGGTGTACAGAGGGCTGGCATTGGTTTTACTGCCTGGACTCACTAGAAACTCCACAATCATCTGCACTATTTAAAATTGCTTGAAGTGTGCTTGCTGTAAGTACCAGCAAATTTGGAGTGTTTTGCACCTGTTAGAAATGTTATCATCACTTTTCCTGGGTTTATATTTTTTTGTTGTTTTTTCTTGTCAGGCTTCACTGCTTGAATAAGTGTTTCATCTCTTCACAGGTATACAGGTCCCGCCAAGAGTCTGCTCCAGCACAGACTTCCCACAGGGTCACAGTCTGTTTCAGGCATCCACTTGCTCTGATGTGACTCCGTGGGCTGCTGTTTGATATCTGCTCCACCTTTAACCTCCAAGGGCTGCAGTGAGACAGCCTGCCACTCCATCGTCTCCACCATGGGCTGCAGCGGTATCTCTGCTCTTGTGTCTGGAAGCACCTCCTCCCCTTCCTTCTTCACTGACATTGATGTCTGCAGACTTGTTTTTCACATATTCTCACTCCTTTCTCTGTCTGAAGTTGTCACTATGCTGTTTTTTTTCCCCATTCTTAAATCTGAGAGGCACTACCACAGTCACACTTTGCTTGTGGGACATTGTGTAAGCTGGTCCAGTGGCTAAAACAGAAGAGAACTGAACAAACTGACTGCAAAGGAGGAGAGGCATTCCGCATGGCCTGTGCCAGAAAGAAATAAAAGGAGTGGAAGAAGAGAAGATAGCTGCAACCTTGGTGCAGGGCTAGAATGCATTATCTGGGACTTCTGGACAACGCAGCTGTCCCCACTTACCGTGTTCCTGAAAGAGGTGACACTGAAAAGGTTTGCTTATGGTGTGTCCCACCATTTTTTGAGCCAGCAAAAACTCTTCTGCACTAGCCCTACTAGATGGACCCTGGGTATCACTACAATTTGTGTAGATCAGGCGAATATTGCGCACCCTTACAGCAGCTTGAACACACCAGCATTTCAAAGGGCATGGATCAGGTCAGAAATCAGGCATCCAGCAGGGCACAGCAAATTTACCCCAGGCAGGGTCTTCACCCTACACAGGACAGCAGGTGCTGGTGTGAACAGAGAGGGCTTGCACAGGCTTAACACTGATGAGGGGCTAGTGGCTGTGTATTTTGATGCTTTTTGGTTCATAGCACTTTTCTAAATGACCACATTGCCAACCCAAAGCTCTCAGACTTCCAAGCTTAACCACAAGTATCTCATTTTTCAGCATCTGCTTTGGAAAAGATTAACAGCAACATGATTTATTTCCAACTTCAGTTTTATTTTTACAGATTTTGATTGATATTAGTGCACTTGACAGGTCCAATTTATATGCAAATCAGCTTGCATTCACAGTGTAAAGAAGGAAAACTTAATTTCTCATGCTTTGCAAATCATTACACCCTCTGAACACTTTGCACAGTCATATGTTCCTCAAAAGCATCATTTTTCACCACAAATCATGTGTCCTTGCTTTCCATTAGCCTCAAGAGATATCTCAGGGCTTGGGGAACAAGCCATTTTTTGTGGGGATGCATAAAATCAAGAGTGGGCTTACTGTATCGTAAACATAAAGACATTGTAAACTATGGGCTCTTGCAGTGTATTTGTGTTTATGAGATGTTAGAAGATGACAAATAAGGACATCAGATTTTCCAGTTCCTGCTTCTGGCTGTTTTCTGCTGTACCTTTGCTTCCAGCTCTAACTGGTGCCAAAAGCGTTTTCTTAGAAAGAGCACTCTGCTGGATAGTTTTTGTCCCTGTGTATCACAGGCTTTGCTAACTGAGACTTGAAAAGGATCCAGGATCTCTCCTGTAAGTATTTACATAGATACAGGATAGTCACTGCTCTTAAATCAAAAACTGGAGAAGGGGAAATGGCATTCAGAACAGGACTCTATATTCAGAAAGACCTGAAAGAAAAAGAAAAATAGCTACTCTGATGGCTTCTCCAGAATTTACCACCTGGGACTGCCCTCGCAATGGCTATGTTCAGGAAGGTCCTGATCTGAAGCCTGATGACATCAGTGGAAAAAATCCCTCTGGCACCAAAAGGTTTTGGATCAGAACTACTCTCTTGCCCATTCATATCTGAAAAAAAGTTCTCATGAACAGCTAGACCACTTAGTGTCTCTCTTCTACTCCTTCTTTATCGTTATTATTTAAAGAATTTCAGGACAGACTTGGACAGCAAAAGGTAAGTGCATTATTCTCAGGAACTTCACCTGAAACAGGGGAAAGCAGCAACAGCAACAGATGCTGAGGAAACATGATGTGTTCTTTAGCCAACTCGTCTCTCTTTTGATGTATTTAGCCAATACTCCTTTCTCTTTGTCTGTGACAAAGGAGTCAGATTTGAGAGTTCTCACACAAATCATGACTTGGAAGAAGTGGTGATGTTGGATATTGCATGCATGGGCCTGGGAATCAGGAAGCTGGTCTTGTGGCTTTGGGGAAACCATAAAACCACTCTTGCTCAACTTCCCCATTGTGGGCGAGTTCAGTTCTTTGCTTACTGCAGAAGGCTGTGGTGAAGATTGAGGACAGTTTTGGAAAATGCCCTGGCAGTCTTTTGTAATTAAGCAAAAATGTTGCAAAATAAAACAAAAGCAACAAATAAGATTTCTTCCAACCAAAAACTTGCCAAGAATGAAGGCATATATTTACACCAAGAATAACTTAAAGGACTGGCATTTTCTATAAACCGCTTATGTCAAACCCTATATTTTTGCATGTGTCAGTGCCCAGCATGTTCATACAGGCTGCAGAAATCCAAGCTGTCCTTGGTCATGGCTTGCTGCCACCAGCTCCCACCGCCCTGCGGATCCCTTCCCCTGTAAAAAACATTTAGAAAACAAAGGACAAAGGAATCAGTGAAGAGCTTCAGTTTCTGTGGGAATCTCAAACTGATGCCAAGCGGACAGCCGCCTTTGCGGGAGAGCAGCATCTCCAGGCTGACGACCCCGACGCCACCTCACTCGGGACAGCTCCACGGGAAGAGGCCCTCTGGGCGCGGCGGCCTGAGCCCATCCCAACCCCCGGAGCCGCCCAACGAGCGGCCCTCACCCGCAGGTCCCCCTGAGAGGGACCCTCAGGACTCTCTGCCACCACATTTCTTCCCTCAGCCCTAGCGAAGAGAAAGGAAAAGTGAAAAACTCCCACGCCGCTGAACTGCAATTCCCAGCATATCAAGGGAAGGGGGCGGAGCAGAGGAGTGGCGCGCATGTGTACTGCGCCTCTCCAGCATGGCTACGGTGCTATCCCGGGCGCTGAAGCTGCCGGGTAAGGGTCTGCACCCGTGGAAGGAAGGGGGGGGGAGGAAGGATCACCGGGTGGCGCCGCGCCTGGTCGTGCTGGGGTGGCCATATCCGAATTTACGCCTAGAGGCGGGGAAGCGAGGTTGCCGCTGCCTAGGGGCGATGGGGTGCGTTGCCATGGTGATGTGGCGATGTGGGGCAAGGCCCGGTGCTGGGTAAGGGGTAGGCCTGGCGGTCCTGGGGGCGCAGGTGTTGAGTAGGGGCCAGCAGCCTTTGCCCGGGTCTCTTTGGCAGAGGGAGGTCTGCAAGGGACGGGGCAGCTCCTCAGGGCTACAGGGGTGTTGTGTGTGGTGGCGGGGGGCCTGCGCCTGGCTGCGGCCCCGCAATGGGCCGCATCGGGACGGCGCGGGAGGAGGTGGCGGGTCCCTCAGGCCGCGCCAGTGTGCGCAGGGCTCAAGGCAGCGGCCGCCACTTCGAGAAAGCGTTAGTCCTTCTCTGGTCCACTCCTGCTGCGTTTTACCCTCAAAAGCTAGGCCAGGAGTTCGGTAAATGCCACCGTAATTGCCCGGGTAAATGTTTCAAGTCTGCCTACCACCTCTGCATACCTTCCAGCCAGAGATCTTCCGCGAGATGAAAGGATATTCAAGCATAAGGGACTATTGTGCTGGGGAACAGGATCTTTCAAAGATAAGGCAGTAAGCAGCAGTCCAACAACCAAACCATTCTCTTCAGCGAGGAAATTAAAAGGGAATGAAAATACATTGTGAAACCAGATCTTGGGAGCGGATTGGAGACTCTGCCAATGCACCTGGCTGTATTAACCCAATGGGAAAGTGCCTCATTGCCCTTCCTGGCCATATCTTGCCTTTGGGACAGCCGTGGGACAGAGATGGGACCCAGAGGGAAAGGGAGAGTTCACTTGCTTGCTTACCTCCCCAGCAACACGCACCACTGTGGTCTTGCAGTGCTCTAGTTTGTGGTGCTGCACTGAGTGGGCAGGTCATGCTTTCCTCCTCCATTGGTCCATGAAGATCACAGTGATGTCTTCAGGGCCCTTCCCATCAGCTTTTAGTAACCTGTACAAGACTCATAGTGTCTGTTAGATCTTATTTGAAGAAGTTACGTTAGCAAATCTGTTTCTTCCTGGTTATATACATGTTTGTCTAAATGGGAAGGAATACAATTTACATGAAGTTCATTTATGAAAAGTGTGAAGTAGTGGATGTAAGTGTGTCTAAGTATGTATGTTGGGGTGTGACCAGTGGGGAACTGTACAATAATGAGTACAGATCTCTTCTGGAACCTCTGGAAACAGCGTATTTATTATCTGCTGTTGAGAGGCACCAATTTGGAAGAGAGTACAGGCATTACAACTGTAGTTCAGAAAACAGATCTTGTGTCAGTCCTTAGGTCAAATTGTATATATCATACCTTGTTTGTGTGGTTAACTCCTGAAAATGCAATGAGAAAGCAGAAAGCCTGTTGTTATGGCTGTTTTTCCTGCTGCATCTCATTAAATGGATTACATCAATACGTGGCAACTGGTTTCCCCATGGACTTTGAGACATGTCTACTGTACCCAGTGACTGGTGTCTGTCAACTGCCAACTGGGAAAAATAAAAGAGAACAGGAAGCGAATACAAAGGATCCTGTAACCAGTATCTCATCATTGGAATAATGCACAGAAAATACTGCCTGTCTAAAGTCCAAGATCTGCTCTTTTTACTCCAGAGTAAGTGCAAAGAAAAGTCTTTTCCTTAAGTCAAAAACAGGGAAGAAATCACAATATCTTTTAAGCCATCAGCATCACAGAATCACATTATGAATGGGTCTTGATTCCAAAACAGATCAACACACAGATGCCACCTTTCCAAATCATGATCACAAGATTCTTTTTTTTTTTTTTTTGAGAGGTCACATTTTTCTACTGCAATAGTTGCAAGAGTTGCCTGTGCAGAAAGTACTATTAGGCAAACATACAGGGGATTTTCAAGTCATACAGTACAATTTTGAGTCCAACTGCCCTTGAAAGTCAATAAGTGTGGATATTTTTCTCTCATTCTTCTTCAGTACTTGCTTTAAGTGACTAAAAAGAAAAAAACAGAGTGACATGGGGGATGATTTAGGGACAAGAGTAGTGTAGGGCTCTCAGTTGGACTCGATGATCTTGAGGGTCCTTTCCAACCGTAATGATTCTGTGATTCTATGATTCTGTGACCAGTAACTTAGCTACAGAGCATGTGCAACAGTTCCTCAGATTGATTGTACCCACAGGCCGCTGACTGGGAACCTCTCTTTTGTCACTGGTGCCATGGGAAAAACAGAGTACCATTTAAAGCAGATCAGGACAGAAGCAATTTATTTAGTGTACCTGTAGGAAAGAACACAGACCAGCAGGGAAACTTGACTGCTGATATGAACTCCGTCCCTGCAAAGTAGATGTAAGGTTTCCATACACTTAGAGATCTTATGCAAAAGACAGGTAACAAGATGCCAGTTAAACAGGTGTGTTGTATACACAAGGCCACAGAGCTGCTTAGTCTGTTTTCTTTAGCTCAGGGACTAAATAACATAAAGGTTATACAGTGATTATCGTTTCAGGAGATAGGGTGAGAGTTTGACCGAAAGGCCAACTCAGGTCTTAGCATTTCTAATTCCACAATGGAAAACTGAAAACTGTGGGAGTATTGACTTTTCTGACAGCTGATCATTTGCAAGAGAGGCAGTTTTACCTTTCTCTTGATGGGAAAACTGTCTTTCCCTAGCCTGAGTCTTGCTGTGGACCATAAAGGAAAGAATTTGGCTTCTGAAGCACTTCTCAATAAATAACAGTTCTCTAAATGGTGTGAGACTGCACTTGTTTTCACACATTCTTTACTGCTGTTCATGTCTCTCTACTTATGCTTTTCTGTTGAAAAAACATTTGGGAGTGATTAGTGGAAGGCAGGTGTGGTATCCCTCCTTCCCACAGGTGACCTAAAACTCAGATGACAAGTCATGTTCCCTCTGCTCTCTCTCCAGCCAGGTGAATCATGAGTTATGTGTTCTCTGCATCACAGAACAGCCTTGGGAGGCCAGGTTGAGCACATCCTCATCAGCCTTCCAGATGCATTCCTGAAACACAGATCTGTTGTTAAGGCTCTCTCCAAACAGTGGGAGAGGAGATGTGAATGCTCTCAGGTTAAATATGCATGTATATGCTAGGTTAATGCTCCAACAGTCGTTGTTAAAGGGCAATGTTTTGTTCCTTTTGGCTTAAAAAAAAATAAGCAGGCTATTTTATGCCTGAACTTATTGAGTGACTGTGCCTTGTAAGAACGCCAGCTAACCTTTTGAGGAAAGGTAGGGAGAAGGACTACCAGTTTCTGGTTCCTGGTCAGGCTTAGATGTACAACTGAGTAGCTTTCTGCTTTTTATCTCTCCTATAACTGAATCAATCCTTTCCTATGTAGATCACCAAAAGCTGTAAGTCATTACTGTGTAGTAGCTGTTTTCTAGCTTCTGATCAGTGGTTCTCAGGAGGAAAGGTCTTGCTGTTACAGCTTGTCTGTGGTTGACATCACTGTCAACATTGCTAACATCTCAATCCTTATCAGTTCAAGCCATAACATTGAGGTCTTTTCTGTCTCCTAGAGATTCACAACAAGGCTGTTTCAGATAAAGCTCATTCCTATCTATGCTTGTCCAAAGAATGAAAAACAAATTTCAGTCTTCTGGGCTGACTGGTTGTGGGGCATAATTAAACAAATCACAGTATATCTGAAGTGTAAGCATGCTGTTGAGTTGTTTTGCTCAAACCGCACCAGTTTCCAAATTTGGGAGCGGTCTGACTTCCCAGTCTAAATAGCATTTACTCTTGGGCCAGCAGTATTTGCTTTTTATACCACTCTGACCTGGCTTGAACTGGCACATCTGGATTTAGAGTGAGAAATTGCAGATACTCTGCCAATGAGTCCTTTCTGGAGTTTCTTGTTTTTGCTTAGTCCTCTTTTAGCAACTTAGGAGCACGATCCACTGTATAGACATCTGGGAAATTCACACTGCAGTGTCACTGCAGTCTCTCGGCAGAGCTGTGTGCCACCGAGATCAGTGGCCTTCTGTGGTGCTCACAAGATGGAGCCAAGATATCAAGACTTCCTGAGAAACCCACACTTTGAACGCGTGTTTAGGGCAGATCTATGTGAAACAATAAAAAAATGTCTTACAGGGATACCCTGGACCATCGCTTAGGAATGCAGTGTGTTTTAGATGAGTATTCAACCTCTGCAAGGAGTAGCTTTTTGGAGCGTCTGTGTCCACCAGATTGGTTTGACGTGTGTCTTTTGGAGAAGCTTCTAGTTCAAATAGGAAGGGTCTGATGTGCGATCTCATTGGATATCTTTTGTTTCCCTCTGTTCATGTGAGTCGGTTGTCCTGGCTGCTCTACTTTATGTGGAGCATTTGGCCTTTAGTGGGACTGACAGTTTTTCTTAAATCCTAAAAATGACACCGAATACCATTTGTAAGTGGTATAGGAAGGGGAAGTGAAGGTCCTTTTGTGGGGCGAGAAATGAGAAAGAAATGAGATTCATGTGCTGCAAAATCCACTCTGGATCATACAAACTAGGCACATCGCACAAACTAGATACTATAGTACATCTGTAACTGTGAGTTGCCCTTTCACAGGAAAAACAGAAGTAAGGCAAATTATCTTATGTAGGAAGAATAATCATGAAAGCCCTTAAATTTCTGCTCTGTAAAGCCTTCCCGTCATCTTAGTGTTTGAAAGTGGTTACAGCTTGCATATTTTTGCTTTTTATTTATGCCTTGCATGTATCACTTCAGGCATCTTTGGGCTCCTGTCTCAGGTCAGCTTTAGGCAAAGGGAAATAAGGCAGATACATGCCATAGCAAAGTCCCACTCTGGAACAGGAGAGAAGGAGAAACAGACTGAGCCCCAGCAATCGTTGGAGCAGTGGCCATGGCTCCGTGCCCAGTCTGGTGGCACAGGGCAGTTCCCTGAGACGTGATCCTCTGCTCGTAGCTCAAGGCAATAAGTCTGCATGATCTTGCCTGTGCCCATAAACAGATGGCCCTGAACTTATGCCAGTATGTGTGACCAGGATCTGCACTTGCCCTCGTCAGACTCCCCATGCCTCTAGGGCTTGAGGGAGGAGTTGTGTTATGAGCCAGCCATCTGTGGGGAAGACACCTAAAGCCAAGCTACTGTCTTGTACCACCACCTGAAGGCATCAGTACTAAGTTATCCATATTGACAAGGCCAAGCACAAGCTGTTTGCACTGGTGGGAGCAGGAACAGAGCAGGAGCACTGTGGTTTCCTACTGTAGGGGCTGGAGCACTCCCTCTTGCAGTGCTGAGCCATTCAGAGAAGGTGGTTTCTTAGATGGATAGCCCTGATCCCTTCAGATGCCAGCATTTTACTGGTCCAAAAGGGCAAAATCACTTTGCCCTCATCTTCAGGGATTTGATGCCCATTTTTACCAGCACCGCAGAGAAACTGTGCAGTGCTCTATTCCTTCTATCCTTCACAAAGCAGGACAGCAGATGTAGCACACTAGAATGCAGCAGTACTGCTTGGACCAGGCAGGAGGAGGAGAAGGAAAATGAGCTGCAGAGGGAGGCCCCCTCAGCAAACAGAGACTACAAATGAGGAGAGCCTCTGTTAGGATTAGAGACTGGAATATGCTAAAGGTGTTCACAGTCTGAAGTCAAGAGAGTGCTGAAGTTTAGGTACTTGAGAGTGTTAACCGTGTTTTCATGTCAGTGCATCTCATTACCAAACAGGAGATTGTTAGTATTATATCAGCCATGAATTCCATATATGTACACATGTGTATATAGGTATTAATATACATACACCTTTATCTTGGGGAAATTAAATTGTCAGTGTCTTTTCTCCTGCAGTTGCTGCTCTGAAACACGGACAGACCTTGTCTTTTTGCTCACACCTCTCACTTGAATCCATGCAAAATGCGGACTGCACTATTGTCCCTTCTCTGTCACTCTCCACTGCAGCCTTTCCTCCAGTGAGATCCTGCAGAAGTGAGGAACTTGTGCGTTATTGTCTCTCTCCATCTCTTTCCTCAGGAAAGAAGAGCCCCGACCTGGGGGAATATGATCCTCTCACCCAGGCTGATAGTGATGAAAGTGAAGATGACCTGGTACTCAACATCCAGAAGAACGGGGGGATCAAGAATGGGAAGAGCCCCCCTGAGGAGGTGCAGGACCCTGACTCTGATGTAGAGGTTGGGATGACAAAGCAGCTCACGTCAGAGAGCGAGCCCGACGGTTATCCTGCAGAGACGACTGGGAGTTTGGAGCAGAAGGCTGCTCCCTCCCTCATGCCATACCTGCGCACAGCGATCTTCTTGCTCACTGTGGTGATCTCGATGATTCTTGTGTTGGTGTGCGCATTTCTAATTCCCTGTCCCCCTAGAGACTTGCATAACACCTGGAACCGCAACCTAGGTCAGGGAGCAGGTGAGAAAGCCCCAGGAACAGCATCTGGCGTGGGGGAGGTGGCAGCTCCCAGGCTGGGCATCGGCGGGAGAGACCTATCTGGGAGAGCCAGGTTGGAGCAGAGGCCCTTCCTCACCACTGCAGATGCTCCGAGGTAATAGGCAGCTGTGTCCTGCTCACTCTTCAAGCTGAGGCCTGTGAAATTTGGCATCAGTAGATAGCAGTGCCACAAAATCTTACTTCTATCAACACCAAAAAACATTTTGACTCTTCTCCCATCCTGCCTTTTTGCCTGGATGGTGCACTCCATTCCAGATGGAGATGGCCCAGCTCACTTTAAAACACAGTGCCTCCTTCTCTACATCCTGGGTTTCACCAGCACCTCCATGCTGAAGTGTGTGGGTGTGTTTGGGAGGAGAGAGATGGAAGTCTTTGTGTCTTCTAACTGGCTTTACTAACCTCACTTCTTTTGTCTTCTTGTCCCACTTGAATCCATAAATCAACTTTCAGGATTTTTTGTCATCCTATATGGCCCACTGGTAACATTTCTAAAGTATCTGCTATTCTGACTTTTGCAATAAAATGTTAAATAATTTCTGCCAGGTCTAGATATGTCTCTCCCTCCTTGCTTTCTGCCCCTGGCTTCCAGATCTAATCCTTCTGTAAGATACGTGGCTTCCACATTGTCTCAGAAAGTAAAATGGGAAGCGGAAGTCTTTTTCTGTTAGCAACTCAATTTTTCCCCTTCCTTTCTCTGACCTAGATGCTGCTTTTCTGCCTTTCCATGCAATGAAATATCTTGCCATGGTGTAAGCTGCTTGGCATTGGGAGTTCCTTAGCAAGACTCTTCGAGGCTTAGCTGTCCATTAGTCTCTTTTCTCAGCTAGCCCTCTTCTTCCAGTGTGGAAAATGGGCTGATTGGCCTTTTTGACAACAGTGTGGTGAATTTCTATGACTGTTGCAGGTGGTGTGTTATCCCCACTGGAGCTGTGTGATGTGAATGGTGATGGACTCCCTGACATCCTCATTATCTTCACTGCCTTGATGAATGCTAGTGTCATGGGTAAGCACCATTCCTCTTTCTGTAGCTGTCAGTATGGACATTTGTATGTTTGTCTTACACACAGGAAGAGTTCTGGTCACTGCAAATCCACTACATAGCACTTTTTAGAGTTCCTTAAAATGGCTGGTGTAATGTGCCTATGCTTTGTCATGGTGTTCTTAATTTTCATTGCAAGCCTGTGCTTCTATACTTTTTGGGTAAACATCTGTTTCCCCTTACCTCATCTTGGGGCAAGTCCATCTCTTTGTCCTATATTTGTGCACAATTGGTTTGGGGGCAGAGATGAAGTGATCAGAAAGCACTGCTCTACAAATAGCAGTTGGAAATAAAGCGGGATTTTCCCATCTCCTCTCAGAGCCCTTCACAACAGTGCTCAGTCTAATTACTTGCATTTTACAGACACACAGGTGAAAGCAAGCGCAGAGAAGGGAAGTGGCTTGACAAAGGTTATAAATGAGATTCAGTAGCAGAGTCTTGAGTCCTTCCTCATCTGCGGTCCAGGGTCTTGGTCATTACCAAGGGTAGTTGGTGACAGGAACAGTGATATCATAGTTGGAGTGCTCTGGTCGTTCTGAACTAGCCAGTTGGTTGCCAACGGAGCATTATGGATTTTTTTAGAGCAACTGTAGGTTGATGTTGCAGGAAACAGCCTCACCATGCTGCCTTTTTCCACAGGTCACTCCATATACTTGCCAGGCTGCAAATCACTGTTAATTCACAGATAAAGGACTTGGTGTGGGGCGGGAAACTGTTGTGCCTGGCTGTTTAGCAGGTAGTGCTATGCTTCCTCATCTTGCCTGCTTTTGCTTTATTAACCCTCACACCCCTCAGGCAACATAGCAGCAGCCTGCTGATACTGACAGCTGTTAAACAGGGGCTGCCAGGTCCCTTGACATCCTATTGCACTGGGCTTCTGAAGTTCTGAGGTTTCCAGCTGCCTGCTGTACTGCGTCTGCCCAGCCTGGCATCACCTGATGTTATGTGAATCTCTTCAGTCTCAGAGACATATTTAGGGGGCAAGTATATGTTGCACAGCCTGAAGAGAACTCTTAGGGGAGCAAAATGCCTTAGCTCTTAAAAAAGAAGGGTAATAAAAATATAGTTAGAGAACAGGGAAAATACTGCTTCTCTGTGGCCCAAGCAAGGCCTTCAGTATTTCATGGCAAGTCCTGTAGAGAGAAACCTATGAGCAATGAGAAAACTGTAGAGTAAGTTATAAAAGAAAAGTGAGAGGGAGATACTGTTGATGTAAAGGCTGCATTCAGTTTGTAGACGTTGTCCTTGCATTCTCTGTTGTGCCGTAGCACAGACATATGTACAGTTCTTGGCATGTTCTGATTGGAGTTAGTCATACCTAGCTGCGTCCTCGGCTATAGCTATTCTGGAAGACAAAAAACAGATACTGAAGCAGGTATAAGTACATCACAATCTTAAACCCACATAGCTGGGCATCAGCCCTCCTGTAAATTGTGATCAAGAGCATTCTCACAGCGTCAAGTAGAGATAAGCTTGGGATAGGTACCTCATGGAGTAATCTATGACATTTTTATCTGTTCCTCCAGCTTGTATATACAACAGCTGTGAGCTGCATTCAGGAGTTAGTTGTTCTTGGTCCTTGCCGACCCAAATGAAGAAGACGTGGGCTGAGGCAAACCCTTAGCATAAGCCAGATGATTTTCAATTTGTGAAGAGAGTGAATTTGATTTAGAGGGTAGGCTCAAAACATGCTTTTAGCCAGTGGCTTAGTCAGGTCATGTGTTGTTTTGCTAGTAAGACAGGAGTCAGCTGGGACTGTTGTTATTTTGAACTGTATATGAGCTCATCTTAAATTGTGATATGAGCATGCCAGGTGGAGATTACAGTAACCACAGTTATGTCTGAGGGCAGGATGAGCTAAAAGTTGCTTGTATTTAGATTCAGAGCCAACAGTCAACTGAAACAGTGTGGACCATTTTATTTTTTACAATTATTTTGTTCTAACTGGTGAATTAGGGAGAGACCCCTGAATTACACCAACTGGTTGCATTTAGTCTGTTTTTCACAATGAAAAAAATAGTTTGGAAAATGAAGGAAAAAGCTCTCAGGCAGCCAGTCACCTTCTGCTGCTCCAGAATTACAAACAACGGAGGACTTTCTGCCTTGGGAGTCCCTTAAGGTTTTCTCTTAGTGCTAGCTGTTGTCTTGAAGGAGAGAAGATCAGAAGGATCAGTCTGGTTTGACATCAGCGCATTTCACACCAGAAAGTCAGCACAACTGAGCAGGTTGTTCCCAGTATCTTGGTTCCTCTGGTTCCTCTGTGCCCAGCTGACCACATTTCTTGCTGTGAGCTCAGGTCCAACCTCCATAATAATGTGTGCTGCTGTTTGACAGCCCAGCTTGTCTGAAGATCACTGCCAGGCTCTGTAGGCAAAGAGACTCAGTGAGGGGATGGGATTTGACCTTTGCTTTCACACAGTGTGGAAGTGGCTGGCTTGAGCCACTCAGCTCTAGGAGCTAGAGCTGGAATTCAGGCTTAAAGACCAAAGTCAGCATGGATATAGCCTTTGATGACAAGGGATTTCACTCTCTCTTTCTTGCCTCTTCCAGGTGTCTCTAGGCCCTCTGTAACTGTGGTGGCCCTTTCTGGTATGAATGGCAGCACCCTGTGGTCCATCCAGCTTCCAGAGGAGACTCGGAGTGTGCAGTGCAAAGGGCTGTCTCTGGGGGCACCTGCAGAGCCTGTCTGCCTTGTTACAGGAACAGCAAAATTCCTCAGCCTTCTTAGTGCCTCCACAGGTAGAGTCAACTAACAAGCATGTTAGAAATATGCTATGTTTTTTTGTTTTCTTTAAAGGACTAACAAACACAAATGATTCATTGCTGGCACTTAATGGTGGCTGTAATCTAGCAACACACAGGAAGGAGTGAAAACACTAATGAGTTTCTAGTTACAGGATAAGACATTCCAGGCCATTGCTGCTCTGTGGCGGCATCTTCCTTCTGCCATGTCAGAACACTTCAAAGTGTTAGTCTTGCCCAGTAGCATCCCTATGGCATAGGGAATAAGTAAGGTATGTTCTCATCAACATAGAGCTGTTAGTACAACTCAACACCTACCTGACAGCACCAAAAAGCTGAACAGCTTGGACAAGTTGTATAAGGACATGTATTACAGTCAGGAAACCTGCCAGAGAAATTAAGTCCATAGAAGAATTTATTAGATATGAATGAGTATTGCATTTTTAATCACTTGATCATGTGCATCTTCATTCTCTGATAGCTGTTTATTATGCCATATTAATTTACTGGCAGAAATATCCATAGGTAGGTATAGTGATGATTTTGGAATCAGAACAGAGAATGGAGGCATACAAGAAACCTTCGGTTTAAGTGACAGATCCAGTCAAAGAGCAGCAGCGCTTACCTTTCACATGTTTTTAGGGACCAGATTATTTGCACAGTTTGCATAGTCAGGACCACAAGATGTCTCCTTTACCAGCAGTAGTAGTGTTATTAATGTCCGCAAGTGTGTGCAGGTCTGGTCTTTGGTTTCCTTTGTAATACAATGGAAAACCCTATCCAACACAGCACCACCAGCAGAAAAGCATTTTTAAACTCTAACTGAAAAGCAGAAGTGTTGGCAAAGGAAAAGTAAAAGCACTGAATTTAATTTTGCCTTTTTTGGGTGTTTATTTGGCCAATTCTCAAATCAGATTTTGCTGAGTTTCTAGCTGGGTCCAAGCTGGACTGCTGAACCATTTGACATCACATCTGCTAAAATGCTTTCACCCTGAGGTGTGTTGAGCATGCCACGCTAGAGTGACTGTTTGTTGCTGGGAATTTAACTGAGACACAGATTTGCAGTTTGAGTAACAGAACTGCCCATCTGTTCCCTTTCCTGGCATCTACCTATAGGCTTTACTGCTGGCTGAAGAAAATTACTGCTGTCCTGCAGAGCAGCACTCTCATTAAGGTTCTCCTTCCAAGAGTGAACCTCATATATTCTCTGCTATTTCAGGGATTATTTAGGGCTCACGTCTTTCTAGAGAAAAGCTAAGAAGGAAGTACAGCAGGACTTTACTTGCCACTGCAGCTTCTTCCAGTTTGTGGGCTTGTCTTTTATCAGAGAACGAGGGAAACAACCTCTCTTGGTTCCTCCTTCAAGGTTTTGTGGTACGCTCTGGGGATGGTTGCTGGTTCCCCAAGTACTGCAGGTCTCTTTCATCCTGTTCTTCCCACAGGCAAGAGCATCTGGACGCTCAACTCCATCCACCTTTCAAGTGGGATCTTGGCTGCACCGGCTGCAACTCTTCCAGATGTAGATGGAGATGGGGTTAGGGATATTGTTGTTCTGGCTCTCAAGGAGACACAGGTACAGCATACCCTGCTGCAGTTTTGAAAGGACCATCAATATCTAGAGGAAGAACAGGGATTCTTATGTGGAAGGGCTGCAACAGGATCTGCAAGAGCCCCTAATTTTCATTCCCTCAGATTTCGCTGAAAGGCACTCTTTTTCTTTCAATAGATTAGAGCAGTATGATCAAGCAATAATGACACTATCTGCATTTCTTGTCATCTAGGAATGAACAGAAGGGTCACTATTTACCCCTGACTGAGACATGAGAATTTTCTGTTTCTGTTCAGTGAAGGCTTGGCTTGAAGTGAATGTTCAGCAGCGGTGTTGGGAGCCATGTTGAGGTAGATCTGTGGAGGAAGGAGCATTCATCTTATGCAAAACAAAGAAATACTTGTGTGATTAATTCAGATGCAGATTTCTTCTATGCTCATCACTCCCCACAATTCTAGCATTAATGTTGTTAGCGGAGTTCAGGTTTTTGAAATCCCTTTCATCTTTGATGCACTTGCAGTCAAGAGGAAGGCATGAAAGATGCCCAGAAAGCCAGATTAAGCAAAGAGAAAAAAGACCATTAGGCTAGACCCTGCTGTAGGGGTAAAGAGCAATGGAGATTCTTGCCGTGGAGACAGGGAAAGATTATGAGAGCACAAGTGAATGAAAGCACTGCTGAAAATCTCTAAATCTCTCTCTTTACAGCCTGATGTGTTTTTCATCTTGGTGTCAGGAAAGACTGGCATTGCTTTGGGTGGGCCTGTGAGGTACAGCACCAATGGAGAAGGCAAAGTGATTGGCCCCCAGGTCCACATCACCAGCCGAGGAGCCATCTACATCCTGTTTGGTTTCGGTAAGCTGCACCTTGCTTCTCCAGCACCTCTCCTTACTGAGAAAACGTTCATTTTACCTAAAATGGCCCAGAGCATCCCTGGGATATTTCTACTATGCCTTCTGCTGAAAAAGCTAGGAGTAAAAGACAAGGGAACAGGTCTCACTTCCGTGGTGTGGAGAAGTGTAGGAGCACCAATATCTACTAGCCTGGAACACCTTGGATTTTCCCCAAGGCACATCATGCCAGGGAAGTTCCAGCTGTGGGCATGTCTTTACCTTGTACCACAACTTCAGGGCTGCTAAGGACCCTCAGCGTTACTAGGGAATTAACTTTTGTAGGCAGGTCTTTTCATCTTTGATCTTCCTGGCAGGTAATGTTCAGGCAGTTGCCCTGAGGGATATCTTTACCCAAGCCAGAAACCGTGACTGCTTTCCTGCAATGCTGAAGCAGGAGGAGCCAGAGTGGGAAAAGCGCAGATCTGTCAACCTGTCAGAGCTCATTGACATTTACAGGTAGGAGATGCACTTATCATCTTGCTTCTGCTAGGAGAGGAAGGGAAGGGTAAGCACCTCTTTGTACTCCTAGAGATGGTCCATTCTACTTCAGTACTGTCATTCTTTTCATTGTCCAGTTGATAATAGTACTCTGGGGAACCCATTGTTTCCTCCCTGTCCTATGGTTGTCCTAGCAAAAGAAGTGTAGGGTAAGATAAAAGGGAGTCCTTTGCTCCTCCTGCTCCTTGTTCCTTTCTTCCACCCCTTATGTATACCTGGAGGGTATGCAGCTAGAAGAGTCACTTTGGGAAGCTCAGTCTGTGTACAGCATTGTGAGCCTGGATTTCTTAACTCCTTCCTTACTGCCAAATTGTGGTCAAGGTCAGCCTGGATAGGAATAAAGGGAAGGAGCAAATATGAACCCACAAACTCCATGTTTTTTGTAGTAACTCCAGATGTTCTTAAGACTCCACACCTTAATTTAGCCCACTTAACTGAGGAATGCCTAAAGGAATGCCCAGATGATCTTTTTTCTGGGGAAAAGATGGGCTTCTCCAAGAACAGCTCAGATCTTAGGTAGGGCGAATTGCCATGAGGACAGGCAGCTAGTGCTGAGATGTGCAGATAAAAGCCTTGGAATCTCCTCTCTGCTTTCCATTTGTCCCAGTGGGGGTGTTGACTTCCTGCAGACGATGAAGACACCTGACACAAACTGCAGTAACCTCCTCATCACAACCAAAGAGGGCTTGATCCTGCTGCGGGGGGAGGACCTGGAGCCCCTCTGGACCCTGGAACTGCAGAACATTAGCAGGTTACATAATGAGAAACATTTTTCTGTCCTATTTCTTCCTGTACCATTTCATGCCTTTCTCCTGTAAGCACATGTGCTACTTAGAAAGCAATTGAGAAGAATTCTCTAAGTCTGCAGAGAAAGTAAGGAGGGCAGGGGGAGCAAGGAACAGAAGGCTGGAAACCTGAGCTGTGTGCTTGTAGGTGATCACAAATAAGGGGTTTGATTCAGGTACTCAACACTGATGTCTTAGGAATGTCATGGCATTGGAATTTAGTAGATTGCTAGTGTGTGATTCAGCCCATCTGCTGTCTAGAGCTGCCACTTGCCAGCTTAGTGGAGAGGAGCAGTTGCATTAGTGATATTAAGTATTTAGAGGAGTATGTGTATGGACCACAGATCTCAATGTTTCTTGAAAGCTGAAAATGAGCACCCTGCTGACACTCAGCACACCGTCTATACTAAATGTAAACCTTAAAATAATACTGCTCTTCCTTTAATTTCACACATGGCAATTAAGTAATTTGCCAGATCTCCTGGGTTAGTAATAACCAGCAATTTCAGCTTACCCAGTATTAAATATATGCAAAGGCAAGTTGGGCACAGTTGAGGGAAATTATGTGGGAAACAAATTGTTTGTTCTGCTATCTAGAGGAAAGAAAGCAGCTCTCGGCTCAGTGTTGACTGACAAGAGCATCTATAGGAAGAAGGCATTGAAACTTCATCAAGCAAAAAACCCCTATGTTCAGCTAGGTTTGATAGTTAGATAGTGTCCACATTCTTGAGGGCTGATGAGTGACATAAGCAATGGCTTTAGGAATTGCTTATGGCTAGTTGATCATGCTATGGGGAAATGAGATGGATAAAGAGTTTTGGGCCCTGAGTCTGGAGACTTCTGGATATATCTGGTGTCTAGTTTAAAAAGAGTGTACTGACTAAGCAAAGCCAATTCATAGATGATGTAAAATCAGTTATACACAAGAAACTTCTAAATGGACCCACTAACGGATTGGAAGATTTCTATGGTTTCACTTTACCAGTTCCATTCACAGAAACACAGTATGGTTGAGGTTGGAAGACACCTCTGGAGATTGCCTAAGCCAACCTACCTGCTCAAGCAGGCTCAGCTAGAGCAAGTTGCTAGAGGCTGTGTGCTGTCATATTTTAAATATCTCCAAGGATGGAGACTTAAGGCTGCATTCCAGCCTTGTTTTTTCTGATTCTGTGACCTCCCAAGGGACAAAATACAACACGTACAGAAGCTGCCAGATAGGCATTGAAAAATAATTAAAGCAATTCTTGTTCAAAGCCACTGTGCTTAAGTCCTGAACTGTCTGTTTTCTTGGAGTTAAGAGAGATTAAATCTGATAGACTGAATGGGGTTTTTTGTAGGATTTAGAGAAGTTCTGCTTAAGCAACACAGGCTCGGGGACAAATTCAGCTCAGGGGTGTCACCACAGGGTCAAACAGACTGAAACCCAGTTCTTCATCAGACAAAGCTTACAGAGATAGCTGAGAGCTCCCCTTTTCCTGGGAAGCCTGGCCCAAGCACACCGCTCTAGCCAGGCAGACTGAGTCCAGCCCTTTGGGAATGGTCTCCAAGGAAAACAACCTGGCTGCTGCAGATGTGCTGCATTTCCAGATAGCTTTTGACAAGATCCCTGGAAAACCATAAAGGACAATCTGTAGTCGTAAAACAAGGGCAAAGTTCAGAGACCATGAAATTGAGTAAGCGGTTGAAAATTGTGTTGTAAATGGATGTTTCAGATGAGAGAGGATTAATAGCAGGTTGCTGTGGGCTTTACTATTGGGCAGGAATAATTACTAGCCTTCTGGTTCATTTAAGAAAGTGCCCAGGGATTTTTCACTTGATTGGTAGCATCTAAAATACTTACGTCTGCCTGCATTCAGTTTGTGGAATCTACTGCTAACTGTAACCCATTGGAGACATGAGAAGAGGCACCTTAGGAGAGGTTTTAAGTTTGTGCCCATAGGATAGAACTACCTACTACTTCATTTTTCTTCTGGAAAGCTTTCAAGCTATAGTAGTGTCCCATGGTACTGCCTTGAAAGCATTGATTCTGGTTGCCAAAAGTGTCTGTAAAGCAAATAACATTGTGTGGTGTAGTAAGTATAAATATAAGTATAAATGTACTGTTGCATTGCTGTTCAGGAGCCATCCTGGTAGGTACATTTTAAAGGGGAAGCTGGAAAAAAAATTGAAGAAAAGGACTGGAAAAATTGAAGAAAAGGACTGGAAAAAATGCTTTAGCATGGAAGGTTTAAGTCAGTGAGTTTGTATGATCAAACATGAGATGTGAGTTCATAAGCATAGGTAAGTAATAGGACCTAAAATGTATTTTAATCTTTCCACAGCAAGAACACGTGCCTTGGAGTGAAAGCCATTCATGTTCAAGAAAATGAAAATGCAGGCATATTTCTTTGGGAGCAATTAATCATTAGAACTGACTGTCATGAGAAGTGATGAATTCATCTCATCTTTGTATTTTCCTAGCAAGCCTCAAGGCTGGTAGATCTAGTCAAAGTCAGCCTACTGATACTTGGTTAATTGGGTGAAATACAGCAATCTGTCATAAAAAAGAGGAGGGAGGACATATTCTGATGATCATGCCTTGCCATAGAATGTCCAATTCTGTGATTTTTGAGGAATTTTTTGTGCTCATTTAGAACTTTGTGTCTAGCTGTAGTGAATTTATGGAAGACAGAGATAAGGCATGGAAAGCCAAGGGCAAGCAAGATGAAAACAGTTAGAAAACAGTTATAGTGAAATATATTCAAGTAATAGCGTTCTGTCATCCAGATGGGAGAGGATGAGAAAGGACTTCATTTAAACTGCTGAAGGTTATTAAAAAGCTTGTAAAATTGCTAGCAGTAGGAAAACAAAGAATCATGGGCTGGCATTAATGGTGAGTATATTAAGAGCCATTTCTCACAGCTAAGGCAGCCTGCTTTCACCAGGTGGTCAAATCTGCCAATGCATTTTGAAAGGGCTGGGTAATTTTTTCTGACCATAGCAAAACTGTACAGGTTCTCATGGTAAGGGAAGACTAATAGAAAGTTATGTCAGAGGGTGCTAAACAAACGTCTACATAGCTTAGCAAGGGATGCCCTGCACACAGACGACTCTGAAGAATGGCTAACAAGCACTGTGGGCTGCTTGATCATTTTTCACTTTTCTGATCCACCAGCAAATGGTTCCTGACAGGCAGAACAGTTCTGAGGGGATGAAAGATCTTATTTATCATGGCAAACCCTGCCTTTTTAAGAGGCAGACCAGAAGATGAAAGCAATTGTGCTGTCTCCATCTGAAATTCCTGGTTTTCTGCTATGGGCCTGAGTGTCTCTTTTTCCAAATTTGTAGCCAGCCTGTACCAGGTTACTTTGGTGCTGACGAAACTCTGGACTTCATGCTGCAAGCACAGACTGGAGATGGAAAAAAAAAGGTAAAACAAGTGAAGGCAAAGAGGGTGGTGGCAGCATAGGAGTGAGGGAGGTTGGATAGAAAGGGACAATCATTCCCTGTTGCTTGCTCTTCCCATTTCTGTGGCTGACACTCACCACTGTATGGCCACGGGCGTGAAGGGGAACAGCACAGGCCATACCACTTCAAGGGGGCTTTTTGTACATCCACACCTGGACACCCAGTAATGCTAGATCTCTCACCTGCTTCAAGGTGGTGGTGATAGATGGCAAATCCGGCCTCCCTGTTTGGAACCAGGAACTCCCATGGCAGAAGCAACAACTTGATGCACTGTCAGTCATGACTTTGGACAAGAAGTCTGTTTTTCTTTTCTGGGCTGATGAAGCACAGCCTGTGTTACAAAGTTTGGTAAGCAAGCATCCTTTCTTCACTTTGAGGTTTCTCTGTGAGGCACATGCAGTCTCTATCTTTTATCCCTAATGTAATTGAACTCTAAATCTGCTGTATAAGAAGGCTGTCAGAGACATCTTTTCCTCTTGTTTTGACACTCTTGAATTCTCTGAGCCTGAACACAGGAGTTTTTGTGTGCAAATTCTTCAGAAAGGTTTATTAACATAAAATTTGTGTCAGCAAAGTCAAAACCTTGTGTGAATTTCTTTTTTTTCTGCAACACTGAGGTATTTTTACTGCAGATTTGTCACCAGTGCTAGAGTGCTGCTTCTCTGCTCACAGGCACAGAAATCAGCATGGAGACTCAAACTTCCAGACTAGCTTCATCCATCAAACAGGCTTTGACAGAGCCAAGTCTCAAACTTACCAAACAGAAGTTGTGGAGCAAATTCTATTTTAGAAAAACAAACAAACAAACAAAAAACAACAAAAAACCTTTGCAATATTTCATCACTCTAAAACCATAGATTTTTTCCATGTAAAGACAGCACAGTATTAGAGAACTACTTTATTTTTTGGCAAAGCTAGACTCCTTTTTGCCAGCCAGCTGTAATGTTTTTGTCTGTCCTTCATTCCAAAAGCATGGTCCCAGACCTGAGCGCCCAGGGCTGCACCACCTGTATTTTCTCCATCCTGTTTTTCCTACAGTCCTTTTGGACCTCACCAATGCAACAGACAAAGTCATTGCTTCAGCAGGTGAGTACAAATGGACGAGAAACTACCTAGTCTAAAAGGACTGTGGAGGGAGAGGTAGCTTTGAGAAACAGTGGGGTGTTAGTTGTGCCTTTAAAGGTAGCACCTGAGGTACACCACACGTAGGCCAGTAATCGAAAGTAAGATTCATCTTCCTCCTGAAGGAAGGTCCTCTCCAAACCTTACTTTGCAAACAAAAGATGCACCAAGTTTCTCAGGTATGTTCAAGCAAGGAAAGATCCAAGTTTGATTTCTTGCATGTTTTACACCACAGAAGTTCCCTTGCTTTCCATGGAGCTATTTGTGATTTAAGGCAGTGCATGAAGAATCTTACTTTTTGAAAAGGGTAGTCCAAAATGTTCAGAGTGTGTTTTCATGGAAAAGTCGATCTGGATTTAACATCTACACAAGATAGTACAGTTCCTGTTGGATTTCCTTGCTCTTTCTGAAGTGGCTCAACCAACAGGTAGCCTGTTGAGCATGGCAGGTTGTGGGGTAAAAGATTGGTTCATCCAGCACTGAGTCTAGTAGGCCAGGAAGCATAGAAAAGCTGTTACATAATGATACATCCAATTGGTTTTGTATCAGAGGAACAGCTTAGTAAGAACAACTAGAATATCATTTTTAGAGGCGTTTATTAGAAACCAGGGTTTCTGAAGTCTGTGCAGATCATTTTGCAGTGATTGGAGTGAACTGACCTGCCCATGCTTTACCAGTTTCCCCTTTTATAGAGTTAAAACAGTAGCTAGTAACAGGTGTGGAAAGGAAAGTTCTCTGAAAGTGAACTGCATTATTGAAATATGTGCATCTCCTATGTCAAGCTCATAAACATCTCCTGGAATCAAGTCATTCCATTTCCGTTCAAAATTTCAGTTTATTTCAGTGGAAAATTTTTAACTATTTTATAATAATTTTCCCTGATTAACTGAGGTACATACAATTGTAAAGTCAGACTGAATATACCCTCAGTCTGTGGATGTTTTGTCTCAGTAAAGACTGTAGGATTTTTTTTTGGAAGAAGCACAATCTTTTACTCACCAATATTTTCTCACCCTTTTCTGATGGACTAGTTGGAATTAACGATCTCCAGAAGGATGCATTTCACATCACTGTGACAACAACTGCAACCTCTGAAAAACAGCCAGGATTTCTCTCAGTCAGCAAGCTGGGCCTGAAGTGGGCCATGATGAGTCAAGGTCGAATGGTGTGGCTGAAAGACACCACCACTCCCAAAATCAGCCGTGGAGAAGTGAGGCGATTTCTTGCCCGGCTGAAATTTGTTGACTTTCCTCAGAAGGTGAGATTGTGCAGGAACCCCTAATGAAATCCAGGCCTTTCAGACATCTGATCTCTTCCTTACAGACACAATTAGGTCCTCTTTGGTATGCAGAGAGGCTAGTGGGGTGCAAAGAGACTTTGCAAGATGACTGGCTACCCCTTTGGGCATAAACTGGACAGCTGTACTTTTGCAGTTGGACAGAGAAGGGTATCTTAGAAAGAGCCAATGATAATGATCAGAAGGGACTGAGAGAATCAGAGATGGAGCAGAGAAGTGGGACAGAGATCACTTGTTTTGGCCCTCCATATAGTGGTGCCCAGGTTCAGTTGCTGACCTGTGAATTACCACTTTTCACTACCAGTCTGGATGATAATAGGTTTTGGCTTTAGTTTTTGTTTGCCTTTCTGTCTCCAGCTCTAGCCTGCTCGTTCCTCAGATTTTGGTTGCACCTGTGGCCTGTGTGAAGAGTACAGGAAGCTGCTCTATGGATCTTCAGAAAAACTGCTGTGTAGAGAGAATGGGGGCTAAAACCACTTCCCCTTTGTGCAGCTCTCTGGGGAATGCTGCTGTAGGCAGGTTTGTCCTAGGGAGACCTGTCCTGTACCAGAGGAACCTTGTGCAGCACCTCCCCTTCCATATGCTATTCTTGCATGCTTTCTTTCAGGTAACACAGAAATGTGAATTTAGAATTTATACACACACACATATATATATAAACACAGGGTTTATATACATATGTATAAATTTTTACAGTATATGTCTATTTTTTGTATGTTTAATTTATGAATGAGATTTAGGACGCTCCTTTTTATGTCCAAACAGTATTTCCCAGACAGTCAGATAAGCTTTAGGCCTAGAGTGGGCCATGATGACTCAAGGCAAATGGTATGGCTAAAGGACACCACCTGATTTAATCTTTATATTTTTGGAGAGAACCCTCTTTCTGGCTTCTGGAGGACTAGTCTTGTCTACAGTCTTTCCTGTGCTCTCAGCCCTGTTCGCTGTTCTATTCCAAAAGTCAGAAACAAACTAGCTTTCTGGTTGAATTACCTGATCTAGAGAAAGATGATGCCCATAGCATTTGCTAGCCCTTGCACTTTTATATTTCTCTCCCCAATCCCAAGTTCAGCACAGTTTCATGTGGGTAATGCAGAAGTGAAAAGTTCACGTCTTATTTCTATTCTTACCTAAAGTTTTTATAATCCTGAAATGTCACTGTAACATCACATTGCAGTCCAATGGGCTGAGTCCCCCTCTGCAAACGCATCACAGACCTTTTGAGATTGATTTCCAGCAGATCCATCCTGGCACTGTAAAGATCACACTAGATCCAGTCATAGCAAAGCTGATTCTCACACTGCTGTTTTAGGGTTTAGAGGCTCAGACACAGGCAGAACTGGAAAGCATTTCTGTTCATTTTACCCCTATTCTGGGCTCAATGTCACCACTCCCTTGCCAGCCCCACGTACAGTTCCAGAAGGAACAGACTAAGACCAGGGCACATTCGCTCATGGTATATTTAGTGCTTTGAACTGTGCCTCTGAGTGTGCCATTACTTTCCTGTGTTGTAGTTACAGAGCATCTACATAAATTTACTGGTAATAGAAACGACCATATGTATAAAAAGCAACCATTTTGGTGCCCCAGCATCTACCCACAGTGCAGGATAACAACAATGTAAGAACTGTAGAGCGTGGTTTAGATGAGGATTGCAAAGGACTCTTCTATCCTCCTGCTGACACATGCCCTTCCAGCCTCCCTGCACTTCCCTGTGAGTGGTGAGGTGATGGCAGAACTTCAGCCCTCCCTCCAGATGAGCATGTCTACGTGGGTTTGCTCTCCTGGGCTCTTGACACGTCTTGCTATATCACCTTCTCTTTTCTCCATCCCTGCATCTCCATATAAAAGCTTCCATATTAGCCCTTCAGGATTAGCTGCAAGCCCCAAGGCTGGTCCTTGGGCCCTGCTCTCTTAATGTCAGAGCCTGTGAACAGTTTGTATATGTTTAATGGTATTTTTGTGTAAATAGCTTTGTATCTATTAGCACAACTGTAGCAAGGACTTCAGGCCTGTCATTTTCCTCCAGACGGGTATTAGTATTTATAACATATAGTCAGTTAATACAGCTGCGTAATAGGGACTGAAGGTGTGAGCACCAGTAATATAGGATTAAACAGGAGTGCCCCTTCCCTCCTGTCTAACCACCACCTTGCTGGGAAAGGTGAAGCAGTTGTTACCTGAAGTAGTGATTCTCCTGCAGTTCTTCCTGTGAGAACTGATAATCAAGTGCAGTGATGTTAGCTCCTCCATGATGTGACTTGCCTCTGCCCGCACACACACACATCCCCACTGTGAATAAAGAGTCTGTCTGTATATTGTTGGGAAAATGTATTTGAACTGTGAACTTTAGTGGAGCAAATAAATACTGTGTACAGCATCATGTGTCATGGAAACCAGTGTTTCACCATTGAGAGATTATGAGTTTGCTTGATTTGAGGATTGTTTGCAATAATTTCACAATGTGGAAAAGGGGACAGATGAAGAGAAACAAAGAAAAAGCAAAAGCCAAGCCAGGGATTCTTAAAAGGTGGTGGAAAAGCACAGTAGAAAGAGACAGACATGAAAGTGTCTCAGAATGGGATATTTTTTGGGAAAAAGCAAGAAGGGAGCATGTGAGAGTCATTACAGATAGGAAAGACAAGAGAGATGTCTGAAAGCATTCCCCCATTCCTAAGTGCAGCAGCACTTTTAATCTGGGCGGGGGGGAGAAGAGAGTGAGCCTGGAAATGAGGAATAAATGTAGTGTTCAGAGAGGATTACAGCAAACCAATACGAGCACCGAAGCCCTTCACTTGTAACACTGAACCGGGGAGGGGGTGTTCCTGGAACGTCAATGTGACAGCACTGAAAGAGGCCCAGCACTGCAGTGTATTCCCAGGTGCAATACTGCTGGGATTAGGACATCTTCCTCAACTTTGTTTGAAAAGTGCATGGAGACTGCTAGCAACGTGTCCCTCCAGTTTCTCCTTTCCCAGCTGACGACACCTGTCAAATGGTGATCAGGGGACCCACCCTGCTGTTGCACTGCTGTTGCCACAGCTCAGAGCCCACCTGCTCTTCTCACTCTCTGAACTTCAGAGAAAGGAAGAGATCCCTAAGAGCTTGTGAACAGTAGTGCTAGTGTTTGGTTCAGAGCTCTTGTGCCTCCCTAAACCCACTGCTCTGCCCCTGCACACTCATCCCTAGCAGCGATCCTCCCCAGTCATCTGTCCCAAGACCTCATCCAACTCCAGCTCTGGTTCTCGCTGTAGCACTTTCTGCTGCAGCTCAGAGTAGAAGTCAATGCCCTCAGAGACTGAATGGAAGGGCTTGCCTCGGGGCATGTAGTAGCTGCTTATTTGCTGCTGTATGAAGCACTGGTGGTGCTGAGGCTGAACCTTGAAGCTCCCATCATAGCCCTTGATGTGGTTTCTTTTGAACTCCAGCACTGTCTTGGTGTAGGTGTTGAGAGTGGTAACAGCAGAGGCCATACAGCAGGTGAAGGAGACCCAGGCCATGCTATAGGAGAAACACAAGAATAGCACATTCTGTGAGAAGCAAAATAGGGTAAGAAACTGCATGCATCATGATGCAGCCTGATTTGCTAAGCAGAAGCTGCTAGGCATGGATATGAACTAGAAAGAGTAAAGCTCATAACTTGTGATGGTTTGGATTAGAACAGAATTAATTCTGTTCAGTAACTGTATTTTCTAAAAGATATTCCACCACCACATACATAGTACTGTTATTAGTTATTCCCCCCCCCACACACACACCTTGCCTGAACTGTCCCTTTAAGANATTACATTTTTAGGGGTTATCCCACCACAAGAGCCTTCTTAAATCAGTGGGGTAAATACTAATCATCCCTGTCACATGGAAATGACTACATAGGAATCAATACAAGGAAAACGAAAATGGCATCAGGAAAGTCTATAAATTGGTCAGAGAACAGCACAGCTTGGACGCAAGTTCTGTATTTCAGGGCTGATCAGTGTCTTCCTAGACATGGGAAATGTCTACTTGAGCATAACCAGACAGCCATGCTGACAGTTGATGTCCATGACTAGCACATGGACGACGTTTTAAATCTTAAGAATCGATGTGGTTATTGTTAGTACAGCATTGTATGAGTCTGCACTTTCCATGGGCGCTTCCAAGGACCAGACAACTATTTTTCAAGTCAATTATAGCATATAAGCTGTGGTTGTCTTCTTTAGACTTTAGAGAAGGGAGTTCTGAGCCACCTGCTTTTTGCAGCTACTCTTCCTGGCTACAGTGTCCACATCTTTAAGCATGTTTCTAGGATTGGCACTGCAGGAATAGGCCCCTTGAACACTGGTTAGTGAAGATGCCAAACTAGCATGCAATTTACTGAAACTGCAGCAAAACAAGGCATGTTTGAGAGCATCATCAAAAATGTGACACTGGTGTCGTCACACACAGAACTGCTGAGGCCAAACAGGGCAAACCAGAATAGGGGCAGATTTCATTAGTCAGCAGAGTTGAAGGCACACTGCTTAGTTGTGACCTGTGACCTTATTGTTTGGCCAGTCCTTGGTAGCTACACATTTGAGTAACTCAGCAACTATTTATTAAAGCAGGGGATTAGCAGCAGAACTATGGTACACCTGTCTTTGGAAAAAAACAAAAAAAAGTTCAAGAAAGAAGGAGGTGTGTTTTGGCAGGGTGTAGCATGGCTGAAGCCCTGGTTGGGGAGGTGAAGATGGCTTCAGAGCTCACATACTAGAATGCCCAACCATAGTCCCACGTGTGCGGTCTCCAGTCCTCTGGTCCCAGATTAACTGTTGCCTGGAAGACTTGAGTGTACATCATGTGTGCCACCATCCCAAGGAGACCTGGACACAAAAGAAAGCAAAGAAGCTACAGCAGGAGCCAGAGTAGCATTCTTCAGCCTTGTGTGAGAGAAGAGCCTCTCCTGCTGTGGTGATTCCAAGCCTGCAGTAACACACCTGACAGCACTGAGGAGACAGCAGCAAAGGCGTTGAGTTTCAGCCCACAGACAGGATTGCCAGTATGCAGCATTTCCACCATCAGGAGGATAAAGCTGATGAGCAGCAAGCTGATGTACAGCATCTCTGATCCCAGTGACAGCCACAGGATTCCTGGTGGGAACCACAGATTTCTCACATCAATAGAGAATGGCTTGTTCAAGAGACAGGACTCATCCTTCCCAACCCAATCCTGAAAGGATGTCCTTTGGAAAGAAGGAAAACAGCAAACACCCAAAAGCAATTCCCCTAGCTTGTGAGCAAGGATTCAAAGGATGCTGAAAGGGGCAACAGATCTGTCACAGAAGGTAGCTTGGCTAGTCTGGCGTGGCAAAAGCTGAGAGGAACTAAAATGCTGTCTATAAACAAGCCAGCGTTATACATAAACAGCAAGGAGGAAGCCAAGCGGAAGAAGACAGCGAGAAAGCTGTTGAGTATTAGCACACACCTGAGCTGCATGTTAGGAAGTTCTTACCCATTAGGGTAGTGACATTTAGAGCAGGTTTCTAACCACAACAATGGAAGCAAACTCCTTCTAAGCTGAGACTCAGCTGATTAAGTAAAGAACTGTGTGGTGCATCCACAGCTCCAGCTGGGACCTGGCCTCTGGAATTCAGAAAGCCCCTTGCAAGCTTGTGTTTCTTACTGAAAGCTCAGTTAAAATGAAACTATGTTCCTTGGGGTGGATATCCAGCTAGAGCAATAACATTCACCACTCACCCTGCTGCTTGAACAGAGTGCAGGTACTTTCACGCTGGGATTATGAGTGAGGCTTAAGTGATGTCAGAGTCCACAGCTGAGCTCACTGTGTAGTAGGACTTGGAGGAGAGTGAGAAAAGGCATTCTGTAATGCTGGACTGTGGAAAAGCACAGGATTCACTGAGGGAGAAAAATTAATCTGACAAATGAAGCAGTACTGTGAACACTACTGTTAGCAACCATTAATGGCCATTAAGAGGCCATTAGAGGAGACATTCAACTGGGGAAAAGGAGTGTGAAGAAAACCCTCATTAATGTGGCACTGACTTGTCTCCTCAACATCATTAGTGCCATAGAGCCACTTGGCTCTTTAGCAGGAATTGATGAGCTGCATTCCCTGGTTAAAGGAACTGACCTGCTTGCAGCAGCACTATCAGGGAGACTATTTTGTTACAGGTCAGATTGCTGAAAGCGTTCTGGAGGCTGCAGGCACCACACATGCACAGAGGTCTTTGCATCACTCTCCTTGTGAGTCCAGGCTCACCATGTAATCTAATCTTGTAATGCTGTGAAGCTGCTCTGCACATACCCAGCTCAGCCAGTCCAGCCTGTAATCAGCATTCACACAACCTTCTCCAGTGCTGGCCGAACTACATAATGGAAAGTGTGCTGGAGGCCAAGGTCTTCTTAAGATGATGCTGTGTTCAGGAGGGGTGAAAGCCAGTGATAGAGCTGTTAAGACCACAGTGTCACTCTGAGTGTCATGCTTAACATCACAATGACTTTGAATTAATTTGTAGGACCTGAATGTCTTACAGAACATGGTCTTTCTATCAGTGTTAGAACTACAACTAGACAAAGAGCAGTAGGAGGAATGTGTGGGGCAACAGAGAGAAAGATTTAAAAAGACACGTAATCTGGTTGCAAAAGCCTCCATTCATAGGAAAACAGCCTATAAGGAAGACATTGGAACCAACAGAGCCAGAGGCCTGGGCAGGGAATGAAGCACAAGAAGGTGAGAAATAAGAAAAATGTGTTGCTACTACCTGTGAAGTGAAATGCAAGGTCATTCAGTAAATGCAGTTAAGCCATTAATTTTATGACACAGTGGAAATCTGCATGACTTTAAATGGTGTTGTAACACCAGCAGTGTTTGAATTGTGTGATTATTTTTTCCCAAAAGACTAAGCAGAGGAGGTTTTTCTACTATGCTGTTGTGCCAAGAGTGACCCAGGTTAATCTGCACAGCGATGTCTGCATAAGATGGCTCACCTGGGAATGTACATCACTTTACAAAAGCAGGTCGACAGCCTTTGCTAGTGACTTTAAAATAGGGGAAACAAGGCAGAAAAAGAAGATGAACACCCCAAAAGTAACAACATCCTTGCTGGATATTGTGATTTCCTAGAATTTGTTCCAGCCCTTGCTCTCACACCTTGAATGCTGACACAGTTCCTGCACCCCAGGCCTTTCCCTTCACATATGAATATCCTCTGAAATGACTTGCTCCAGCCCCATCTCAGATAATAGTTAGCAAGCCCACATTAAATGAAAAGTTTTCAATAAGTAAAATTTCCATTGCATATGTACACATACACCCAGGTACACTGAAGTTATCCCCAGGGTAACTTGAAACGTGACAATGTCACAAGGGGTTGTCTTTCCTAACTGAATGCAGCTTTGTATTTGATAAGGCAAGGACTTCATCCTGAAAGTGAACTTACATATGTCCTGATCACTTCCCACAAAGTAAGAGGTGATTCATCTTCCAGAGTCATCACATTAGACCCCAAAACTGAAGCACTGAGTCAACATGTAGTGTATGTGGGAGGGACTGCCCTCAGGTGGCATCAGTCCCCTTCCCACTGACAACAGCAAGATGACAAGCTCACACTGGGTGGCTTATTAGATAAGACCAATTCCACTTCATATTGGATGGGGTCTGAGGCTTCCATCACTGACCTCATAGATAGCAGTGGTTTTGGCAAACATCTGGGAGGAAATCTTTGCTCTTTTAGCACCCATGAAGCCAGGATTTCATGCTTGGGCTCTTTGGAGACCCACCCTGCTGTCCTCACAGAGGCAAAATATTGCAAGTCCTCCTTCTGAAGGAGGTGCACTGGGTAATTACAGTGAGGTATGGGGATTTGCTCTTACCTTTCTCTGCTGGTGGTGAAAGTTCAATAAAGCTACGACATTTCTCTTCTGAAACACAAAATCAAAGATATTAGTTTGCAAAACAATGCAGGGTACATAAGGGAAAGGAAAATCTCTTCCTCTTGCTCTTTTCACTGCAGAGCTCCAGTCACCTCTGAGCCTACCTATCAGATCTTCTCACCTCTGCTCTCTTCATAACCACCTCTCAAGACCTTCACCAGTGCAAGGGAAGGGAAGGCAATGTCTGCTTGTCTATCTGCATCTCCCTTATGAGGACAGTCTGAGGGAGCTGTGTTTGTTTAGTCTGAAGAAGAGGAGGTTGAGAGAGGACCTTATCAATGTATATAAGTATCGGAAGGGAGGGCGTCAAGAGGAGGGAGACAGGCTCTTCTCAATGGTAGGAAGCAACAGGATGTGAGGCAACAGGCATGAACTGGAGCACAGGAAGTTCCACCTATACATGATGAGGAATTTCTTTACAGTGAGAGTGACTGACCACTGGAGCAGGTTTCCCAGACAGGTTGTGGAGTCTCCTTCTGTGGAGACATTCAGGTTGTTTGGTCACAACCCTGTTACTGTTGGTTAGGCCTATTAAGCTTATAACAGACCACAAACATAACACTTCTGCTGAGGATATGAATTCCCACTCACCCCAGTCTCAGCAAAGCAGTTCTAGCATTGTTTCCCAAAGAAGAAAACAAACAAAAACCTTCCCAAGTGAAATGTCGTATGACAGAGATGCAAGTCCTTCTTCTGTGGCAGAGAGTTAACACAGAAATACGGTCTTCTGTCCTTATGGTCTTCTGTCCTCACATTTTATGCATGCTATTTGGACAAAGAGTATTCATATTTGCTTTGGCTTTTTATATTGGCCAGATGTAAACTGCTGGCTTGGCTGAGAGTCTATCATTATTATCTATAAATCTCTTTTACTGCATGCTACATTATTGTATTTAAGGGTCTGCTTCTCTACTTGGCACAGTATTTTCTCACAGAAGTATCAATCTGCTGCTTTTCATGCAAGAATCTCATTTTCTTAATTTCTGTCCTTAATTCTAATCTCTCTCAATCTCCTGTATTACTTCTGTCATCTACAGCTCAGAACACTACTCAATTTAGTGCCATCTGCAGTCCTCATTAACTTGCTGTTTGCTACTTTACCTAGAACTTTAATGAGTTTCTTCATATAAACTGATCCTGAGATTAGCCTGAATAATGCAATCCTTTCACCAGCTCAACTCAAACTCCTTTTTCTCGTAGTAATCCCTTTTTTTGTTGTTGTCCATGTGCTTGATCAAAGACCCACAGCAGTGGAAGGGTTGTACTTGCCTTACAGGAAGCCCAGGACTAAGACTTTGTGCTCTACCCTGTGCTCTGCTGCAATCCAGATGTAACTGTTCCTTCAGGCACTGGGATTATTCCAGGACAATCCAGTGGCCAGACAAGTCTTTCAGAGAAAGCTGTCAAGGGATGTAGTCCCATTCCCACAAGCACTATGGAAACACACCCCAACCCAAACCAGCCCCAGTAAACACATCTCCTCCCACAGCATGTCTGGAAACGCTCATAAAGAAGCTGCCTCTCTCCAGGACATGGGATTTTCAACGACATTCCTTCTTGCTCCCATCCCCCTCCTGTCTGCTTTTATTCACCAGTCTTTTAGTTTCAAACTCTGACAGCAACAGATAAGAAAGTGATAAATACTGTATTAGAATGGTGGCTTAGTTAAAAAAGGTGAGATGTTTGCACTTGGGAAGAGCTGAAAGGAGGGTAGTGGGCTCAGAGGAATGGGCCCCACGAAAGATACTTTCATCACTGTATCTGTAGATACAAATCTCTCTGTTGGCTACCTTCTGGGTCTGTTCTAATCCTTGATGTGTGTGCCAGGCTGTAAAGAGCATCTGTGCTCTGCAGAGCATCCACCTGTGCTGGTTTGGCACAGGCTTCAGCAGAAGGACTCCAGCAGGGCTAGGCAGGATCACGTCAAGGGTGAAGGAACGTACCATGGGGGGCTAAGCATAGGTTGCACAAACAGCCCCCAGCACTCCAGGGTTTACAGTGCCAGTCCCACATAGTCAAAAGTCTCAAATAAACCCTGTCACAATTTCAGAAAAACAACTTTAAAAATTACAATATTGCACCTCTAATCCTCAGGTCAATTTGCCTCCCAGTTTTAGGCTTTAGCTCCTCTGAGTTCAGATCTTCTAGGTTTTCTCTGTATCTGTAAGGCAGTACTTCTCTTCCTTTTCCTTTTTTTTTCCTGTTTGTTTTTTTTTTCCTTTTTTTTTTTTTTAATAAAAAATCACTCTCAGTTTGGTGATTTAAGGAGAACAGCAGTTCTCATAGTGATAGCTAAATAGACAACACTACACCACTACATAAAATCACCCTTCTTAGATTTCTGAGGGGACATGCACAAATATGCTCTGGAGAGCATGAAGTAAGCTAGGTGTAGGAATGGAGATGTAGGGAAAGGGAAATGAGGCTCACTCCATTTCACATCAGGATGAGTGATGCCATCACAAAGTCGCTGCCACCACCACTTGCACTTCACAGTCCCTATTCCGGACTGAAGGGTACACCAGAGACAACCATTCTCCTTTACGCCTCTCTGCAGCCATCCCCATGAAGGACGGAAATATAACGTCTGCAGCAGTGCACAGGGCCTACGCCATCTAGGAAAATGAAGAAGGCTTTTCTCCCAAGTGTTGGGAGGCCTCCCACCTTTCATTTTCAAGCTCCTGTGGGGAAAATACAAAGGAAGAAGCTGTGGCTGCCTGGGCAAGACACTACCTGGTCCTTCCATGCTCTCTTCACAAGAAAGCCACATTCCTGTGTGGAAGTATCTGAAGGCAAAGCGGTCATCCCCAGTCTCCCAGCTGTAGTGCACAATATCCTCAGACGAAACATTGCTAACACCTGTGTCAGGTGACATGGGGACACCGATGCACTTGGCAGTTTTGCTTTTCTCACACAAAGGCTTGGGCACTTTCTGGGTCCCAGTGCACCAGTAGCTGCTGAGTAAGGCGGTGGTGGAGAGGCTGAGAGCCAGCAGGTTCAAGATGACAGCCAGGAAAGCACGGCGCCATGGCAATCCCTTCAGCATCTCCATCTACAACACACAAGGGAAAGAGACTGTCACATCAGTCACTTGTTCCACCTAGTCTTAAGAATCCCAACTCTTCCCAGCACACAGCTGTGGGATGGGATATAAACACTCTGCCCTCCTCACAACATCCCAATATCTCACCCAGCATGGAATAACCATTTCCTGAAAGCCAGGGAAGTGAACCAATCAGTTAGCTTCAACCATTTCAAAGCACACTGAATATCTGTACTAGGGAAGAGGGTGACCCAGTAGACATGGCAGAGCTGAGGGTTTCAGGGTGTGTGAGCACGTGAGCAAAATGAAAGGGACATCATATCACTTCATCTCAGAAAAACTAGAGAAAAACTGTTAGCCAACTTCCTCAAACGCCATGTATTGCCTTTAAACAGGGCATGATGAATACTCTGTTCAACTAAATGAGAATTCTTGCTGCCAAGTGTTTCAAAACGCTTTTTCATGCAGTTTATTACTGTACCTAAGGGGGTAGGGAGTGTATTGATTTGGCAGTAGGGAAAGGTAGAAAAAAGTTCCCAGATCACTGAAGGTCACGCATCAAAGTAGTAACCTGCTCAGTAGGGGCACCCAGCTGTCCAGACCTGGCAGCTTGAGTTCAAACCCCAGAGAAGCACCTCCTACCTGAGCAAGCATTAGAAATTTGGTAGGATGGTGGGATGGCAGTGCTTCTGCTCTCACACAAAGTGCCAAAGAAGTTTTTTGTGGTGGCTTTTTTAAGAACAAACATTGCCACAAACACTCTTCCCAGTTTCACCTCATCAAAAAATGTAATTCAGAAAGAAGTTTGCATACCAGGGCCCTGTGGTCTTTCTCACTCAGAGGAATGATTAAGATTTTATGGTTTCTGCAAATTGCACTGACTTCTGAAACTCCAATTTATCACTCCATAGATTGATTAGATGTCATCTACCCACACATCAACTTTCGTGTAATCAACGCATGCCTCTTCCCACATGGCACTCCCTATGTTTGGCACAACTTCATCCAGATACTCCCACCCTTTCCTGTTTATGACTCTTAAAATCTATTTGCCCGTGAATAGATTCAGTTTGTACAGACATTGCCTGCTGCCAGTCCTCTTCACATAACTTTGCTTGATTCACCCAACACTGAAGGTGTAAAAAAGGCCCAGGATATTGTGGACACTACTATAAATAAAGAATATGAGGCTGGGCTTTGCATTGTTTGAGACTGCACCACAGCTAAAAGTAGTGCAGTTAGAAGCATTTGTCCTGCTAATGAGCAAGCTCAGAAAAGCGGCCAATAAAAATGGTGCTGAAGCTCCTCCTGGAAACCAGGACTCCATTAGTGTCTCTTTACGCTAAGAAGACAGTGCTTGGTCCCCAACACCCTCATTGAAAGCAAGAAGATACCCAGCTCCTGAAAAATTCCTGTATTGTTTTATACTCTGCCTTCTTTTGTCTCTTCACTAAAACATTTCTTTCTTTCAGCCATGGAGATCCTGCACCTTGAACATGATAATGTCTTAGTGATAATGTTAACTAATGACTTCCATGATCTGAAGGCATGTGGGATATCACCATTTTTGCAGAGCACATGCCTACTGGGAACAGGTGATTATGTGAAAGTTTCTGCCTAAGGTTTGTGGCAAATTCCACACTGAAAGTTTTTTCAGTGGAAAATTAAGCTTATGAGTGAAAAGGAAATTATAGATAAAATTGTTTTCCTTAAAAACATGATTTTCGGTATGAAAATAGAAATCTTCAGCACACAGGGGTTTTTTTTTTGTCAATGCTTGTTTATAAGATTTTCTATCAATGGGTTCCAGTCTAGTGATGCTTTTGTTTAAAAAACCCCAAACATTTGCACTCATAATATCGACAAAAATCCTCTTTCTAACTTAAATCTTCCATAGTGGGAAAAATACTCTCTCCTGATGATTTGTAATAGTAGTTGAAAGGCCATATAATTTCAGAATAAATAATAAGGAAAAAGGCAAAAAATACAAGAAACAAATGAGTCAGAAGAAGAAAATGGATCAAAGATGCAGAGGACATAGGGAATGAGATACAAATATGAACTACTCCTTCATACGAACACTGTCAGAAAAGTTTCCCTCTATAAAAGCCAGGCACTTATGGACAATAACTGACCATAGTATCTGACAGCCCCAAGAGAAAAGAGTTGAATTTACCTCGGCAGCAATTCCTCAAAGTCCTGTTAATTTGGAGTTGTAGTACAGAAATGGGACTCTTGCTTTGTCGGCTATTTTTCTCGTCTCTACATCCTCCAAGAAACCAAATTGCTTCAGAACTCCTTTTTCCTTTGCCTCCTCCTCTCCTCCCACATCCCCACCACCATGTCCCACGTAGTGATTATTAAATGCTATCCCTCCAGACAGCAGCTGTTTGGTGGGAAATAGTCACTTTGTAATCCACAATGCAATCACAGAACATCTGTTCTGGGAGATTATACAGGAAGCGATTTGTGCTGCAGGCTGGGATTAAGTGCAGAAGGATGACCTGCATTGACTGAGCAGGAAGTTTCTGAAAAGCACAGAAAGATCCCAGCCATCTCCATGCTATAGCTGTTTGGGAGTTTGTATGGATCAAGCTGGAAGCTGTCTGGCCAACGCCTCAGAGGACGAGCGGCCTTAGCTCAGAAAACAGCACCCTTTGCATCAGGTCACCCCTTGCCTTCAGGTCACTCCTTGCCTTGTACACTGTCTCAGAAGAATGACCGAAGGCCACAAGCTCCCCAGCCCTGGGATATCTTCCTGGTCAGATCTGCCAGTTGCAGAAAGGGGAGAGTAAAGTGTATGCAACTGCATTTCCTCTGAGGACTGGGGATTTCAGACCTTGAAGAGATGTCAATCCAGCTCTCCCTATGGGCACTGGAGATTTTAATGACAAAAGGAGTCATCACCACTATGCCAGAGGTATGTGAAAGAGTGGTGAGTAAAAGAAATCCAATACTCAGATGGCATCAAGTGGCAGACCATAAATGTCCCTTGTAGTGGTGGTTTTTATTAAGGTGTGAAGTTCACCAGGAATCCAGCTCCCAGCAGCTTCTCATCAGATGAATGTGGAAAGCTAGTAAGGAGAAACTGAAAGAATCACACTCACCCAAATTCCCCTGAGCTCTTGTTCTGAAAGTTTAAAGGCTTCCACAATACCCTAGGGTGTTGAAACACTTCATTTGGTATTAGAGCAGTGAAAAGTAAGAATGGCATCATCTCTCAGAAGAACAAACTGTCACTAGAGGGCTTGGAGCAGCGCTGTATTGAATCAAACTGCAAGGGAAGAGTAGCATCCCAAAGGTAGGTCTTCCCCACAAAGACTTTACTGGTGCCAAGTGGGTCAGGCTCCCACCACCACTGGGAGAGAGCAAGGCAGATTCAGTCCCTGCACATCTGCCTTGCTCCTCTGCCAGGACAGAAGAAACCCGCGGTCCATCTTCTCTCATCCCCTGCTTCCAACACCAGACCCCAGAGGCTGGGAGGCAGGCAAATGAATAGCTCTGGGTGACAGCACAGCTTGTAGGAGTTCCTGCACAGCACAGGCAGCAGATAAAGCCAACAGGTTTGTGGTGCCGTATGTGGGCTCCTGACCCTTCCTAGCCTGAGCAGAATAGTCAGCAGTTCAGAAGCTATTTTAATCCTAGTCCCTGCATCAACTCCTCTAATATAGATAATTTCTCAAATGGGCTAACTGAAAGCAATGCTAAATGTTTCTCCATGGGCTGCCTGCAGCTTTTTTGACTGATAAAAAGGTTCTGTTTGACACAGATGCACTTAATTTACTGATGTAGGTAGAGTAACAGCTGATACTGTTTAAAAGGAGAGGGTTTGGGTTTTGGTTTGGTTTTTGGTTTGGTTTTTGGTTTGGTTTTGTGGGTTTTTTAGTTTGGTTTTGTGGGTTTTTTGGTTTGGTTGTCGGGGTTTTTTTGGTTTCCTTTTTCAGTCTGGATGCCTTAAGTTTGGTTTCTGAATGCCCATTTTAAAAAAAAAAAAGCCTGGTTTTCTAGCTCTGGAATAGATAAAGTCCATCTCTCTACTGGTAATCCTGATGTTAACATGTTCCTAATTTTAATCTTGGAGAAAGTCTATTTAAAATCCAGGATGCTATGTCACTTTCTAAAACTAGGATCACAGCATATATATTGATGAAATGAAACTGAATTAGATTTATATGCATAAGAAATCAGGTTGAAAAAATAAATTTATCAGTAATATGATATCGTTTCAAAAATAAGCATGTATTCCATTTAGTATTCTGAATAACGGTAGATATTTATCCTTCCAGAAGATGGCAATCTTTTGCTAGTCTTCTTTTTGGAAGTCTCTGCTGCTCGTGTGTGTGCTGGCAACAGCCAAGTTTAGACTTCCATTCCTTCCTTCTTCTTTCCCCCACACCCCCATCTTCCTCTTTTTTTTGCCACTGTCATGACCACAATCTTCTTACCTTGCCTGCTATATGAGGGGTGGACCTTTCTCTTTGAGTGATCTGAGCCTGTGGAGACTTCTGAAATCACTGGGGAAAGAAAAAAAAAAAAGAATCAATGCAGGGGCTTAGCAAAGCATTTGCTCAACCTTTTGCCCTGCACAGAACTATTATTTCTAATACATTTTCCAATATTTTGTCAAGTACAATATTAACTTTCTCACTGTGTTTCCATCCCCAGATTATTGCACATAACTCACAGAAAATCAACAGCAGAGCATGTCTCCTGATGTCCAACAAACTTCCCTTAGCAAAATTCTAGTTTGTTTTGGGGTTGGTTTTTTTTGTCGTTGGGGATTTTTTGTGCGTGTGTGTGTATTTTGTTGTTGTTTTTCTTTTTTAAATCTCCATTCCAACCTCTCCTTAATCTAACCAATTACGGACAGGAAAACCAAGATGCATCTCTTTTTTGACCTACCATGCCTTCCAGTTTTCTACTCTTTGTATGTGATGTTTCCCACTATAACTATGCTTGGCTAGATGTTTTGAATGTCTCTTTCTCTTTGAACTCAGGAGCAGCCAGTCCCTGGTGACTTGTTTAAAGTTAGCCCACTGAAGTGAATGCCCACAGCAGTTGATTTCCTGTGCAATCAGCCAAGTGGTTGGTTAGAAAAACAAAACGAGGAAATAAGATGCAAAACACAATCTTAGCACAACACCTCTATGGAGATTGCAAACTCTAAAAAAGCCCAGGAGTTCACAAGTGATGCATTTTTATCCTGGCTATATCACATATATACTTTGGGTGTTTCTTGACTCAAAGTGACACCCTCAACTCCCAAGGATGTTGGTGGAAAAGAAGGGCAAGGAGCCCTTGCTGATATAGCCCCAAAATGGCAATACTTAACTGGCAGGTCTCAAGAGGCATGCAGCTTTTCACAGCTCTCCATGCAGCAGTCCTCCCCAGGGATATCAGGGATCATATACTGTCCTGATATTGGCTCTTCAGTTGTCCTGAAGATGAAAAGAGAGGAGGAAGAGCAGCTATTTACACCCATAATCACTCTGAAACATGGAGAGATGGGCTCATACTCACCCTTCATTCCACATATTCCTTGCACATGACACGTCCCACTGCTCTTACTTTTGCTGGTTTTACAGGAAGACCATCCAGAGCTGCAGACCCCTCCCTTATTGCCACATAGAAAGCAGTATGTCTCTGGGTGGCAGTGACATCAAGATAGCCAGACTTCTCAAACCCAGTGACAGACTGCAAATGCCAGATTTCTCCCTGAGCTCTGAATAATTCCACTCAGATTGTAACCTTTATTTAGCTGTTTGCATGATGCATTAACTCTTGCTCTGCAAATGACCTCACCAGGCATATTTTTTCTAGTCTAAGCACATTTAAAGGTGAACAGTGTTTTTAAACACGAAACCTTACGTTGCCAGATATTAAGTGTGTGGCAGAACAGAAATAAATAATTAATTGACATAAGTAAATTGATCTTAAAGGTGAACAAACAAGCTTACCATCAGTTTAGACCTAACTATCTCTCCCCTCCCTACTTTGTTTTTCTTCTGTTTCTCAAAACAAGTCTTATTTGGCTGATGCTTTTTTTCTAATCTTTATGGTTATCAGCTGATTGAAATCCATATAGAAAGCAGACACAGAAAGCAAAAAAAATCAAATGTGGCAAACACACCCTTTGAGGACTCACTAGAGGTTTTAGATGCCCTGATTTCTAGATAGTCAACATAAGACTATTTAGAAGAGGTTCTTTTCACGGAGTATCAAAACTCTGGCAACTCTAGGATGTGTTCACCTAAGTACACAGAAGAAGCTGTTATTTATGAAACGCAGCCAACCATAAACTGTAAGCAGACAATAAAAAGGCAACTGTTTATATAGATCTATAAGGATAGTAAAGAGGAGCCAGTCCAGGAAAGGTCCATACAAACCCCCAAGTAGATAAATGCTTACCTTTTCTAGCACTCAGTATCCCCATCTGCTCTTCTGAGGCAACTAGTGAAGTACTACAAGACATGGACTTTCCCCACTATTTCTTTCTCCCTGACTGAACATGCAGCAGCCAAGATATTCCATGAGATCTGACCAGATGCTTTGAAATGTACCGAGTCTGTCATTTTATTGGTGGGTTGAGCTCACTAATTCATCACGATACATATATCAGCCACAGGATTGGCAGGGTGTCCACTTCTGCAGAATGTGTCCTTGTAATTTGGTAGTCCCTTTTATGAAAATTGTTGCCAATTTTAAATCTACCACTTATGAGATCTCAGTCTGTTACTCCACCATAGAAGCACAAACACCCAGACTCAAAAACTGTTGCAGTCTCATGGGTTTTTTTAGCACGTGAGACAATTACAACAACATAGGCTCATCTCAGATGTAGTAGTACCCAAAGAACTTCAGACAATAATTTCTGGTGATACACAGAGCTTCTGCTGAAACTATAGCACATATTTTATACAACTTAATAGTATCAACTGAGCAACAGAATTTGATGGGAAACCCATCACATCCTTAGAAAAGTTATTTCCAATGGTTTATTAATGTAATTCTTAAAATTTTGCTCTTGATTTGTAAGCACAGTGTCTGCTTCAGTTTTCCAACATCATCAGGCTGGTCCAACATGCAAATAGTCAGTGAAATGATTTTCTAAAAATGTTATTGTAAGAGTCACAAATCAATGCATTTCATCAGAGGCACACAGCGTGATCTAACAAGTTGGCTGATGGCCCAAATTTCTGATTCTGTACTTGGCTCTGACATGTAATTTTCCCCTTCTATTGGCCAAGTCATTAGTGGTGCGTTTACACTGCAGTCAAAGCAGTGGCACTGATGGGAAGTAAACATTCAGTGCTTGTTTTAATCGGGTGTTGCTAGCAATCTCACTTTGGCAATATGGAGCAAAATGAAGGGTACAAACCTTAGTCCAGAAACAGAATAGAGTAAAAACTGTGCTGAAATCCATGCTGCCATGGCTGGACTGATAGTTTAAAAGTAGTTCTTGTTTCCCTATGCTATAAACTTGCGTCTTCACAGTCATCTCCACAGATGCAAATCTACACGCAACTGATCCTTGTTGATGTTGGAATCAGCACAAAGCCAGTGGGAAAGACTCACTCTGTTTTGATAATGACAAAACTTGAGGATCTAAAATTAATCTGTGCAAAGAGTACATCACATATGCAGGTGATCTTGGATTAAAAGAAGTATTTAATATCAGTTTCAAAGTAAAGAAAATTGGAGAAGTACAGCTGAACCACACTGCACTTCCGTTTCATGTATGGAAATAAGTAAGTCAAAACAGTTGTTCTTTGCTTTCAGTTTATCTTCTTCTCCATTTCACTGTAGTGAACTAGTATAAGCAGAGCCAAAGGAAGACATGAAATATTATCTAGTCAATCCGCTAGCATCTCTGCAACAGGCACCCTGAAGCCCTTCAAGCCTACTGTTAAAATTTTCTACAAGGCAGATATTACTCCATCCTGGATTGAGGTCAGTATATTCCCTTGTAATATCTTGATTCCAACAATACTCAACAGAAGACACTTCCATCTCTGCTAAATGCCATGGTCTCCATCTCACATCTGAGTTATTTACTCATGTGCATTGTCCCCTTGAGGCCATTGGAGCTACATGGTTTAAAGTTACACTCATGTGCTAATATTTGAGGAACTAGTGTTTCAAAGGAAGACTGAGCTTGCAGGAGGGTTTGGAAATCAAAAAGAGTGAGTAAGACAGAGTTAGCTTTTTTGAGGTGAGGCATGGGAGGTGGTGTCGTTCTTCAGCTATTAAAAACTCCTTGCTTAGGAAAGAAAAAAAAAGGAGGGAGAGAAAACTAGGAGAGGAAGGATTCATGAATAAAGAGGCAGCACAGCAAGAGGTACAGCAACCAGGGTGGCCAGAAGGCACAAACAGATTTCACAGGCTGGCTTCCCAAGTGGAGCAGAGGTGGTAGCAAGCAGAGGTCAGAGCAACCAAGGTCTAATACACTGATCTAAAGGAACAGTAAAACCTGTTTTCTTTACAGTGATCAGCAGAGGAATTATGTTAAAGTGGGTGCTTTGAAAACAATGATGTTAGATACTATAACAGCATCTTTTATGTTTCTAGATGTCCTGGTAATTATCCAGGATTGAGAGCATCTCCCTTTTCCCACCAGATTTAATAAGGATTTGGGGTCCTTTTCCTTTTTTTTTATAGCATTTTAGAGCTGTGCCTTCACAGACAGTCCTGTTCTTGAGCCCCATCCCCAGGGCTCGTGTCTCCCATGCCCTTGCTTTCTGTGATGAGCAGCACGGGAGGACTGCCTCTGCACTGGGGAGGGGACAGGTTGGGACAAGGCAGTGGCGACACAAGTGGTGACACAAGTTTGGGCCCCCAGGCCTGTGCCTTAGAGGTCTGGAGGGAGCAGACGGTTTCAGGAGCAGGCAATGTAGCTGCCACGGCGATGAGGTGGATGCAGTACCAGCTGCGCGGTGGCCGGGCTTCCCTAAATGTCCTGGGGGAAGGGACAGCTCAGTTTGGTGGAAACGGAAACAAGAAATACTAGCCAGCAAAGAACTTGGGCGTCTCCCTCTCTACTGCTGGGTTGTTTTGGTTTTTTTGTTGGTTTTGGGGTTTTTGTTGTTTGGTTTTTTTTTTTGGGGGGGGGTGATTTTGGGGTTTTTTTTTAAATGTTGTTGGGGTTTATGGGTTGTGAGTTTGGTTTCTTTTTTTTCTTCCCTCCTCTTCCTCTCTCTTCTTCCTCTCTCTGTATCTCCCTGATTCCTGGTAGCCAGGTTTCATCTTGCCTGGGCAACCCTGGCCCCATGTACAGAGTGGGAATATCGCTTCTCTAGGGTGGCCCCAGCCAAGAGGCAGGGGGTCCAGGAGAGGTGACACCATCCTGGACTAGGGGAAGCCAGAGCAAGGTGAGTCTGCAGCCACAGCCAGAGCCCTTTGTGCAAGTACACTGTAACCTGAGCTTTAAATCATGTGCTGCTGTTCTTATCAGGCCCATAGTTTAAAAATATGTAATAATAAACAACTGTCCTTCCTGGCCCCCATTACCTTTTTCTGAGCAGGCTTGAGCTGCAATTACTCAAAGGCTCATTTTTTTAGCCAAATTCAGGGGGAAATTTGTCAGAGATGCCAAAAAGTGTGTTCCTGATAGAAAAATTGTGATTTATTTTAAAGTAAGACACTGCTCAGAGGATGTCTTTTTAAAAGAAAAAGTCATGAAGATTTTTTAAACAATATGGATAGAGCAGAAAATTACCCTGTCAACCTTGTTCACAGAAACAGCTAAGTGATTTTGACTGAAATTAAAAACAAAACCAAAAAGAACCCCAAAAAACAACTGAAGCAGACGTGAACTAGGAGATGTCTCCAAGTTTGGCAAAGGCAAGAGCGGTCAAAGCCAAACCTTGTGATGAGATGTCTCAAGTGACTATTACAACAAAGAGGTAACACTATTAGCAATGTCTTCTATATTCTGTGCACCCATTAACATGCTAATCTCGACATTAGTCTTTCCCAAGTAGCCAAGGATTATAATTGCTGAGCTTTACAACAAAGTTCTAAGCATGGCAGCTAAAGAGCTTGACTGCACAAGAATTACTTGCCCTCACCTGAAGAGGGTAAGCATGAAGGAAGGAGAACATTTTGCTAGTGTGTTGCCATTTCAAGAAATTAGGTCAGGCAGATTGGAAAGAAAAATTCAGAAACCTCTTCCAAACAGTGAAAAGTGGTTGTCTGTGGAACAGTCTCTCATGTGAAGTAAATGATGCCCATTGCTTAAATCATACACAACCAGGCTAGATATACACTGGAAAATGTACTGCAGACAAGAATCTTGCAGGAACTGGGCTGGGCTAGAATGTGAGAAGATGGACTAGATGAGCTAACAAGATTTTCCCATCTCTAATTTCTGTGTATTTATTTATGTCTTGTATTTAATTTAATTTTATTTTATTTTATTTAGCTGTAGTTTTCATTGCTTGAAATTCCTTCACACAAGTTACAGTACCTCCGAGTGAGGCAGAAGATAGAGTTGAAGAGAGAGAGGTGGGTGTGTTTCCTGGATGACACAAAAAATAAAGAAGCCTTTGGCTTCACAGAGGCTGTTAAACTAGAAAGACTGGCTGGAGAGAACAGGAAGGAACATAGCTTGAGGGGTGCTGCTCCCACTGAGGTGATGCATGTGCAGGTGAGAATTAGGGGTTAGGACAATGGTAAAGAGAGTAGCTTTGAGAGAGTCTTGACCTTACTTAAGCATGCTGCAGTAACTCATGGTCAGTCTTCAGTACCGGGCAAGAACTGGGAAAGCTCAACTCTAGCTTTCTGCATGGCTCTTCCCTGCTAGTTTTCACCAAAGGATTTTTGAGTTAGTAGAACATTTGATTAGGAGTTTCTTTCTCAGTCTCCTTCCCTTCAAACCAAAAAATTTCTCTTTTGCTTTGGTTTTAAATCAGCTTTCAGAGGGTTGGATTAAAACAGAGATTGCAGAGCTGGTCTTTCATGCCTTCACTAATCTAGTGCTGGACACAACAAGCATCCTTAATTACTCCCATCAGTCCTGAAGCCTCATATGCAGCTTTACCAATGCACAACAATCCTGACTTTCAAAATCCCTAGCATTTCAGTTCATGACTGGCTGCGGTCACAGGTCAGCTGCTCCCCTTTCATGACACTCAGAGCAGGTCGCTGGCCTGTGCTACAGCCCTTTACCACTTCTGGTAAATCTGTGTTGCAATCCTAAGGATGCCCTAGAGCTCTGCTAATGAGCACCTGAACTCCAACCTATATTAAGCATTCCTCAGTCAGCTCTAGGAAAGTCTGTCTGTCCTACTTTACCACATTTTACTATTCCAGCCTTGGAACACCTCCTGGTTTGGGCTAACACAGGAGTCCAGGATAACACCTCCTTCTGCATTTGTCATGCTCTGGGTTTGGGATGATGTTGATATTTGAAATGCAATATTGCTAAGATTCTCAACAGAATCATTCCGGAATTTACTGGTGTTTCTTTCCACCCACAGTCTGCTACAGACCTTAGATGTGTGCATCACAGCTTTGCCAGAGCAGAATGACTGTTTCTCTCTCTTCAGAGATTAAAATGCATTTAATAAGTATAAGATGAAAATTAAAAACCAGAGCAGTTGAACTTCTGTACAGTCCTTCATAGCCATTTTTACATCTGACTTAACTGATGCACTGAAGATCTGGAGACTGTGCTTTTGAAAGCTCACATGTGGTCCCCAAGAGGCTTTGAGATCCTCCAGGACAGAAGGGCTACTGAAGTCTTTTTATTGTTCCTAAAGAAAAGAATATATGGGTTGCAGATCAAATCTGCTAAGGCACAAAGTGTCCTAGACAGCACCAATTGCTGTCTTGGGGATGTATCTTGGTGGGTGGAGACAGGGATATCAAGAGGAGCCATACCTCCAATCTGGCCTTCTTTACTATATTTCCTAATGAGAGGATTCCTGTACTATTTCTTCTCCAACTCCTCACTTTCATGTTTTCACTGGGACCCTGACTCAGACACCTGGCTCACTGGTACATAACCAAAATGTACATCCAGTGAAAGTGATTTGATGCCTGCAGGGTCTCAGTTAGCTTGTTCACTGCTTGGAAAACATCCATGGCTTGAAACACCAGTATCCACCCCAAAAAAACCCCCCAAACTTCTCTTTTTCTGAGTCCCCATAGCCCTTTTCAGCTAGTAGATTGTGTGTAGGCACTGAGACTTCCCACAGAAGGGAGCAGCAGGGAGTGAGTGCAGTGAGTGCTGCTTCAATCTCTACTCTCAAAGCAAGAGAGTTTTAATCAAGGGCTTAGGGCTCCTAGCAGTGATGATGGAGAATGAGTCTCTTTCCAACCATTTGGAGGTTCTCACAGTGATCACACGCTTCAGGAATACAGGTGCATCTGCTGGACACTGCACATACCTGCTCTGACCCTGTGCATGGCATTCACCTTTGGGCTCTCTCCTGCCCACACTAGGGCCACTCTTTCTCTTATGTCTTTGTCATTTTGAGGAATACATCCATACTGGACTGGAAGACTTCAAATGACAAGAAACCTACCATCCCTAAACTACCCCACTGGCTACCCAGACTCACAGTTTGGAGTGCACATCCTATTTCTAGATGGCCTTCAAGTGGGAGCCACTGGGGTGACTTCTATATTAGTAAGCTAAACAGTTCAGGCCACTCAAGCCCTGACAAGCAACTTTCTGCTTTTTAAACTGTTAGCATGCTTTGTAGCATGTTTTGGCTTGCGGCAGCTAGTGCTTTCCTAACAACAGCAGGGCTGAGTCTGATACCACAGGTCAGGGGCATAATTCCCAAGAGATTATTTGGGCAAGGCTACCTTCTCTGGGGAGAAGAAATTTTATTCAGGATACTGTGCCACTTTCCCTCAAGATCTGGCCCTGGATTGTTTTATTTACTAGTGTAGGTGTGACTTAGATTTCAACAAGACCTTTTCTGCCAGTATTGTTTACTATCAGAAATCTCTATCCCAAGTGAAGTATTTATAGACTGTGATTAAGTCAATTCTAAACTTTCTCTTATATAAACTACTCTTTGAGTCCTTTCCAGTTTTCAGCATCCTTTGAGAAATACAAACAGGAAAACAGTAGACAATATTTCAATATGATCTCAGCAGCCATGCCTGTACTCCAGGTCCTTCCCAGCTTCCCATTCTCTTATGAGCATAGCACAAGGCACAAGTACTCCCATCCTCACTCCTGTACTTCATTTCCAGGGCCAGGAATCCTACAGGGCCAGGAATCCTACAGGGCCAACTTGTTAATACACTAATCTGGTTCCTCACATGACAGCTTTCAGAGGACCAAGAGTCTAAAGGGTGCCAGGTTATATTGCTATTCACAGAATCACAAAATCACAGAATCATTATGGTTGGAAAGGACCCTCAAGATCATCTAGTCCAACCGATAGCCCTACACTACTCTTATCCCTAAATCATCCCCTGAAGAAACACATCTATCCTCTTCTTAAAAACCTCCAGGGACGGTGACTCCACCACCTCCCTGAGCAGCCTATTCCAATATCTCACCACTCTTTCAGTAAAGAAATTCTTCCTAATATCTAATCTAAACCTACCCTGGCTCAGCTTAAGCCCATTCCCTCTAGTCCTGTCACTAGTCACAAGGGAGAAGAGGCCTCATAGATTTAGGAGTGATGTCTTTCCTAAACTGTTGAGGTTTTTAGCCTAAAGATTATTTAATATGATGCCCATATCCTTTATAGTGGTACTGTGGTCCAGGATACTATCTCCAATATCCCTGGCACATCCCACCTGCACACTTTGCTACAAGAAGGTAGCCATGGTGTATTGCTGTTGAAATGCACTCAGGAGATCCATCTCTGCCTGTGCAATTTGAACTGACCTTGCTTTTGTTGCCCTCCCTGCTACTATTTGTGTGATGTGCAAATATGCCAGCAATTAAATTTTCCTGATAAATGAGCTCAGTACCATCAGGCTAAAAGTTTACTTTTGGAGAAACCCCACTAGAAGCACTTGCTGATGACAGCATCCCCTCAAGGCAAATACTTTCTGAAGTCTAATCATTGATAAGCTTTCAAGATATGCAACAGAGGTGGTGTTGGTTATCTCTGCCTCTAACTGCCATCCACAAGGTTTCTGTTTCACAGCCCATGGGCTCTTACATGCCACAGTCTTGATCTTTCTGCAAAGATAACCATACTACAAATGAAAGGATGGTTGTGTATGTAAGGCATTGCTCGTGAACATAGTTCCAAGCTCAACTGTACCAGTACCAGTTGGTAACATCAAATCAGGAAGCTACTGCAGGACACTTGGTTGCAGAAGTTAGGTGAGCATGTAGACAGTGTCACCCTGTAGCTACGCCTGCACTCATGACTTGAGGGTACACTGATGCAAGCATGGCACTGTTGCAAAACAAATATTACAGAGTTTCGGCCTCACCAGCCCTCTGGTGTGACACAGCTGTCACTGTGTATCAGCACAATTGCCACCACCTTACTAGGCAACTATCACAAAGTGATAATGGGCTACCAATATACAGCAGGAAGGTCAAAAGGGCAAATCTTCAGCATAGACATCCAGATCTTCTTTTGTAGATCTCCCCTTGCTTCAGTAGCTGAGGAAGCAGAGATTTTCTCCAGCAAGTGGTATATGCACGAGTAATTAAAAAAGACAAAGGGAAATTAAAAGCCACAGCCTGCTTTGCAAGCACAAGTGCATTTGCAGATGTGAAGCTGAATCTCCCAGCCATTAGAATGAGTCTTCATATCTGTTCTTTCCATCTACTCCTCCAGACAAACACTGCATTCTCTGAGTCAAGGGCAAAGTTTTAAGGGTTAAATCAACCCACCTTGGAAAACATCATACCTGCAATACTGGGACCTTATTGTCAGCATGAAGATCTCCCTTGAAAACTGACTGTCTGGCTGGCACTTCTGCTTAGAGGGACACTTTGCCTTCAGCAGAGCTAGGTGGTATTAAGTCACACACACACACAGAATCACACAGAATCATTACGGTTGGAAAGGACCCTCAAGATCATCTAGTCCAACCGATAGCCCTACACTACTCTTATCCCTAAATCATCCCCTGAAGAAACACATCTATCCTCTTCTTAAAAACCTCCAGGGACGGTGACTCCACCACCTCCCTGGGCAGCCTATTCCAGTATCTTACCACTCTTTCAGTAAAGAAATTCTTCCTACTATCTAATCTAAACCTANCTGGTCACACTATTCCTGATGCAAGCCAGGATGCCATTGGCCTTCTTAGCCACCCGGGCACACTGCTGACTCATGTTCAGCCGGCGGTCAGCCAGCACCCCCATGTCCTTCTCTGCTGGGGAGCTCTCCAGCCACACCTTCCCGAGCCTGTAGCGCTGCTGGAGGTTGTTACGCCCAAAATGCAGGACCTTACATTTAGCCTTATTAAAACTCATCCCATTGGTCTCTGCCCATCTATCCTATTTATCTAGGTGCTGAGCACTAGATAAAGCTAAGAAAGCAGGAGACTTACTGTGCTAACCCTTATCTCCAGAAACACCTTTGACATGCAAAGTGTTTGTTCACCGTGATTACCTGGGTGGAGAAGTTATTGTTGCTTAAATTATTTACTCTTAAAACCACAGTTATTTGCCTCCACCCTTTCCATGCTGCCCTGTGAACCCCAGCACCAACACACCTTCACATAACTGTGGAACCCGTAAGGACTGTAAAGAGTACTAGGAGTATGGTTTCTCAGGGAGACATCTAGCAGGAGACAGAGATGTCCCCTGGGACCAGTCATGAGCACGAGAGAACAAAAAAGTATCACCTGCCTCTGCTGTAAGGGCTACTGAGCAGGGGAGTCCCAGGGAAGCAGAGGGCACAAGTGAAGTAAGACAGCCTCGTAGAAAAGCATCTATTCCTTTTTCCAGATCAGAGGTCAAGGGTGAGCTTCAATTAAACAAATAGATACAGCTTTACAAGCCTCATGCACAATATGGATGTGTTTCCTCCCATCCCTGCTGGTGAGAAGAGGGTTCATCTCTCTCCTCCTTATGCTCTGTGCATCTCAAATACTCTTGCACCATTCCTTAACAGCTACCTGAAGGGAATAAGCAGCAGAATTGTACGAAAAGGCATGGGTTTGGATATCCTGGTGACTCTACCACTACTGCACTGGCAAGAAACAACTTTGAGTGTAGAACAGAGACAGAAAATCAGCACTGGATAACTGTTCAAAAGAAGCCTGTGTTCTCTGAGGTCACTGGCAGCGCTTGCATTGGGTTTTTTTATGGTGCAGGGGCACACCCACAGTCTTCGTCTCAGCCAAAGCAAGTTCATTTCCTGGCCTGCAGTGTGTTCTCCTGTGTCCAGTCCAGTCTATCCAGAACTGATAGGCTTCCATTACTGGGTTTCCTTTGCGAAGCTATTCCACACACCAACAAAAGTCAGTTGCTAGCAAAGATTTTCTGATATTCAACCAAAAATTCTTTTCACCCACACTCTTTCCATTACTCCAGCTATTTTCTTTTGGATCTTACTCCTTAAGCAGCATATTCCACTTACCTCCATCCTCCCAAGACAGTGTTTCATCACTGTGTGTGCAAACCCAGCTTTTCAGAACTGCCTGTCTCAGTCCTGCCCTATCCTAGTTCACTCCCATGTCAAAAGAAAGAACATTGCTTGCAATGCTGGTTTTCAGAAAAGATTTTCAGAAGTGGCGAGAAACCACAATTCCAGAACAGAATGGGAGCAGCAGCTGTGACCATCTCCAGCTGCCTGCAGTAGGTGAAGAGCCTACAATCCCAGTGCGACAGGACTGGTTGCCTCAAGAGGCAGGTCCCTCTGCTTCTGATGACAGCCATGTGGTCACCAGCAACAGAATAACTGAGGTGGGAAGGTTGACATCACACATCTAGAAATATTCCTCAAAGTATCCAAACTGAAGAGCACATGAAAAGAAAATTACTTCCTTTCAGGCTAAACTTTGCACTCTGAAATTGACCCAGATCTCTGTGATGGCCACACTGGTGAACACTATTGTATTTCAGTATCACATTTACCTCTAAGGACAGTGGTGGCTCATTATATTTATGACCAGCACCTAGCACATTGACTCTAGTGTCTCAGTATTGTCATAGAGCAGATAACAGTAATAAATCATTAGTAATAATAAGGTTTGGTTTGTTTCCTCAAACTGTTAGAGTAAGGTTTCAGTAAGAGTATTGAGCATTTTGCTTGTCTTTCATATTAATCCCAGTGCTACGAAGGTATTCCTCTGTGTATATGAAACCTTAGGGACACTGTAGCTCCAAGCATAAGCAGCCATGTCTATTCCGGATGTTCTGGTGATTGCATCACCTAAAGAACAATTCTACCTTGATAAAAGAAAAAAAATCACTTATTCCCCAGAGCTATTAACCCCTTGTTCCCTCGGCAGTCATCTCAGGGAAATAGCCACAACAAGTGAGTCAAACTGAGATAGCATGTAGGATGAACGTGGCACAGATATGTGCAAGCTGTTAGATTACATTATATTACATGGGCCAGACTAGAAAGCTAAATTGAGTCAGACAAGCCCCTGTAAAATGTGTCATGGTTTAAATTGCCCTTGTTTGGCAGTTTATTACTACCCTCTCAGTTAGGATGTATGAGCTGAACAGTGCCTGTAGTAGTATGAAGTGAAACAGGAAAGCATACATCATATCCTGTAGTAGTTAACTTTTAAGAAGGTGAATGGATGCCTTTAATCTCTCTGTGGTTGAGAACTAGAAAATTGACAAAGCGCTTTTATATACATTCCTCCACCTCCCAAGTGCATGTAGAATACAGCCTCTCTAGTCTGTTTAGATTTTGAATACAAGTAGGAACATAGAGGTGGACGTTTTCAGGCAAGCAGGCATAAAATGAGTGCAGCAGAACCTTGCTGTGATGTCAGAAGTTAATGCAGTTGGTCCCATTTGTGTCCCAGAGACCCAACACAATGTGAAACACCCGAGGCTATTGCCCAGACAAACCAGTGAAATTCCACGGGAAAGGGACATGTTATGGGGTGAAGGGACCCGCTGGCTATTGTCAGAACATAAAAGCAGACAGAATCCCAGAATCCCACTGGGAAACAAATAGGACCCCCCAAACACTTTTTTTTAAAGCAAAAGACACTTGTTTCCTCTGTGTCAGCCCTTAAATACCAGAGCAACATCTTGTCCTTGTCCTGTTAGTCATGACAGGGGCATTTATGACAATTATGAGTGTGATTGCTAGCATTGTAAAACACTCAGTAATGCAGTCATAGATTAAAGCATACACAGGCTAAGCAAATGCAGAGATAACAAGTAAGTCTATGTTCCAAGGTATTTAAAATGGAATTACAAATTATCCACCTTCCTTAAAAGCAGGTGTCAGATAACAGCAATTTACCTTTCATGGGCAAGGAGGATGCAAGAACCTCAAATTTTATTGTTCAGTGGTGGAAAAGTCACAAGGAGACTGGGTCAACTCCCCCGCAGACAAAATGCAGCCCATAGGCCACCAGCTAGAGGGTTCAGACAAAATCAGTTGTGGATGTTGGAACTTACACAATGCCTCAGAAAGCTTCATTTAACTGTTGCTTGGTATGTTTAACACCTCAGAAGAACAAGTCCTGTCTTTGAATTACTTTAAAGTGGGTATTTGGAGACCTCAAAACTAGGAAGCCCTAAACCCAAAAAACAATTGTGTTGTGTGGAGGAAAGTCTGTAATCTTGAAGTCTGGCACTTGCAAAAGGATGCAGGGGTTACAGGCTTCTTCATGGATTCTCTTCACAAAGCCACTTTCTGCCATGCCTGCACAGAGTATTTAGACAGAAGGTTAAATGGGTTGAATTTCAAAGTGAGGAATGTCAGAAGAGATCTTACAGATGTGAATGGCCTCCAGATGCTGGCTTTTCTTCTCCAGGCTTGGGGGAGGGGATGAAAATGCCTTGTATTTGTCTCATAAAATTAAATGGGAAAACATTGTCTATCCACGAGGGTAGACAGTCAGAGAAGGTGGAGTCAGAAACTGGGCAGAACAGAACAGGAAAGTAAAGCAGAACCACAGCTGAAAAGGTTTAGGACACATATCATCTTAAAAGCTGTAGTCTCTGAGTAGAGATTAGTCATTAAACAACATGGCAGTCATCATCATCAATCAAAGCATTTGAAATTGAAAGGACCAAATAAACCAAAATGCAGTTTTGTTTGCAGAAAGTATATTCTCCCCCCTCCCAGAGTTGTGGCAGGATCCTACATTATGAAACACCCACAGAGAAGCTGTGGCCAGGACTTCTTGCTGATTGAAACTGTGCTAAGCCACAACCAACACGTTTCTCCTACCAGCACCCCACAGTCCTGGACTTGTAGCTAGTTATCGTTTCCTCTGCAAAGATTATCTGTGGACAGTCAATACTTTTTTTGCAGCTTATTCATGCAAAATTGTTCTCCTGAATTGAAATTCAGCACCAAGCAATGAATCTATGCAAGTCGGAAAGATCAGCATCCCTGGGGACAAATTTTACTCACAGTTGTTTCTGCAAATGTTCTACTCCTGGTTAAAAATACACAGAATTCAAATTTTGTTGCTGATATGGAACTTCCTGCTGATACAGTATTTCCTGCTTGGACAGGTGTAACTGTTTGGACCAGACAGCCAGAGCGTATTTACTGCTCGTCCATAAAGAGAGGACTATGTCTCACTTCTGTCTCCTGAAAGTCTAAGGAAATCTACAGCCCCTGCAAAGCTAATAGGGAAAACAATGCTTTTGTCATTTTAAAAACATGACCACAATCTTTTCTTACCCTTACTCAAAAGTATCTATTTCTGGTTTATGGCATGGCTTAGCACACTAGTGTGAAGAATATTAGGAATGTCCATAAAAGATATTAGATCTCCATCTGGGAGTTTGTGGTCTTCTCCAGCTCACTGGTTCATTTTCCACTTCTCCTATAATATCTCACCAGCTGTCCCATAATAATTTGGGAAATGACTGAAGAAAAAAAAAATTACTGGAAATGTAAGACAACCTGTCCTAGCCCAGACTGAAGAACCAGCATCTCTTCTCTAGCAGTCACCAACTATTAAGGAAAAAAGCATAAGAAACAGAGAAAATATAAGCTACATCCAAGCACACCCGTTCACCTTCCATCAGCTTGCTGCTTAGGATATTCTGAAGCAAGGGTAGCATTTGTGCTGCTGTATTCAACACTTACCAAAGGAAATACACCACATAGATGTGCCCAACCATTCATGCACTGTCTTCCACCAACAGTCTGTGATAATGAATTTCATTATTCCTTGAGGCCTACACTGAAAAGTCCATAGCTAGTTTCTTTTAGACCTGTTGCCTAACCATTTTATCAGGTGCCATTAGTTTTTGTGATATGGCACTGCATGAATATTAGTTCTCTGTTGACATTCTTCATACCATTTATGATTCCCTTTCAGGCATCCATCTCTTCCAAGATTAGCAATCTGTGCTTGGCCAGAAACTATCTCCTACTTCTAACAATTGTTGATGTTCTTTCTGTTCTTACTAGTGTTTCTTCTCTATGCTCTTCAACAGAGTAACCAGAAGCACTCACAACTTTCAAAGTTTCATCAGATCATGAAGTAAACAAAGGCATAATCATGTTCTTTGCTTCTTCTGTACTCGCTCCTAATATGGCAGGGGGGTTGGACTAGATGATCTTTTGAGGTCCCTTCCAACTCCTAACATTCTGTGATTGTGTTTGTCTTTTTGACCTCTACAGAGCCTTGAGAGAGTGTTTTTAGCAGGCTGCCTGCAATGAATTCAAGATCTCTTTCTCTGCTTGTAGCAACTGACATAGAGCTATTCAGTGTATCGGCAACAGCCAGGCTGTGGAATTCCCTTGCATTTGCTGCCATTGAATTTCATCTACCAGGGAGCACCCAGCCACTCAGTGCCAGGAGATTTTCTGCAACCCTTTGCAGTCAGCTTTGTATGGTTTCTCTGGACTTATTGTAGGCCACAAGAAACTTGTTAACTTGCTGTTCACATTCCTCTCCAGGTCATGTGTGTGTTGAATAGCACTAGTGTTAGCAGAGAGCCCTATGAAGTCCTTCTGATGTGCTCTTTGTCGAGACTGACCATTTGAAGTGCTCAGCCTGATGCTTGTTTTCTTATTTGTGATCCTATTTGGCAGAGCTCCCCACAGCCAGCACTCACCTTTGAGAGCGGTCCAGCACACAGGACTGCCTGGCACCAGCCTTTTAGAGATTCAGTGTGCTCAAACAGCGAGTATGTGAGGACATTCTCTGTGATAACTAGACTTAATTACTTTAATGGCATGGACCTTAAATCTAGCAAATCCGGAGACGGAAGAAACTGGACACAGATATTTGCTGGTTTCTGAGCTCCAGGGGATGAGGGGTGCACAGGAAAAATTGTTACTGCACAGAAAATGTTGAGGCTCTTCAGATCACTGGAGGTATAGAGCTCACCATCCCACTGCAGCTCCTCCCCTCCCTTAACATGGATTACGTTCCTGCCCTTTCTCTGTGTGGCTGGTGATGGCAGGCAAGAATGCCTTGTGCAAGTTTCCACCAGCTGTGAACAAGCCTGCACACAGAAGGATACTCCTTGAGCCATCCATCAAGAGTGGGACAGATCAGAAAACAGATCTGTGGGTCAAGTGTGGGCATAGCACACCCTTCATTGTCCTCTGACAAATCACAGGCTCTCTGAGGCAGTATATCACCCTGACATCCTCTTTAGATATACCCCAGCTTGTCCACATCCAGCTCCTCAGACTCTCCCAGCTGACATTCTGACCTGCAAATAGGTCTTCTGCTCATGGCTTTGCAGCTGTAAATAATCTCATGGTCATGAGGCCCATGGTTTCAGGTGCCACTCTGTCTCCAAGGTGAGAGAGGCCACCTTGGGGGAAAGCAAATAGGAAAGTATCCTAGGCATGAAAATGCTTCTGTGGTTCTTGAGATAGGAATTTGCCTCACACCCATCCCTTTCCCTCTATTCCTCCCCACTTCTTGGTGCACCTGAAAACTAGCAGGAATAAAACCAGCAGGTTTAGTCACTCCATCACCTGGCTGTTGATTACACCTGCAGGAGGAAACCGAGTGATCACAAACAAGATGTCAGCTTTGTCAGAGGATTCTCCTCAACTCCCAGTTTGGGCACAGAGCCAGTCCTCACCCTGTTGGATTTCAGAATCCCAGCTCTTCCCATGACAATATAGCAGGTGTTTTTTCAGGTTGAGGCATTTCACTTCCCATGTCTTCAACCTTCGTGGAAAGTAGAGAAATTCCAGAGCTGTTTTCCTGAGCAGCATTGAGCAACACAACACCACTGACATCCATGACAGGCAGGAAACAACAGCTTCTTTGTGTCTGGGTCAAACCCTCCCATTACTTGTTCCTGCCTGCTGACATTTCCCCAGCCAGCCATAGGATTTTTAAATTACAGTGGCAAGCTGGCCTTTCTTATATGAAGAACTCAGCTTTACAAACAGTACATGGTACTCAGGAAGGCACTGCCTAAGCAGCAGCAGCCTTCCTTCAGAGATTGCCCTCCTGGGAAGAGAAACCTCCACGGATCTCTTGTGACTCAATGCCTCTCAGCTTGGTGACTCTCTCCAGGCATTTTGGGAGGGACGTGGTGCATACCCAGTGACCCACTTTGGTGGGCAGCATCAGCTGCTGCTGGGACAGACTCAGCTGCAATCCGACATGGAGTGTGGGGCAACCAAAACTGGCCTCTTGTGGGAGTATTGGATGGGATTGGTTTCCAGCAAACAGAATTGTTGGGAATCCATGTCTCCAATGCACCCACACGTCCCTCCTGCTCCTCCCAAAGGGGGCAGCAGACACAGCAGTAAAACCTTTCTGAGAGATGGAGATGTAGGTGAGCTACCAAAAACCTTGCAGCTTCCATTTTTCATTGCTGTTTCCACCCTGCTTCCACACTGCAATCACTTATTTGGTAGCTGTGATGTGCAGAGGTATCTCTTACCTTTCGGTGCACCATCATGTCCATACATTAGCTCATGGTACGGATATCACCTGTACACTGAGGTGATAACACTGGACTGGAACCAGTAGACTGAAGGTAGAACAAGGAATCTCCATAAGCAGCAGTGCAGTCCACAAGCATTCATTGCCTGATCAGAGCTGCTCTGCTCAGCTGCACCACTACTTCTAAGTCACATGAAGCCCATCCTTGCTGTGAAACTTGGAGGATTCGAAGGAGATCTGCACCTCCCTTCCCCTCCACCTTGACCACTTTTCTTACAGAGAAAATGATTCTGCAGCCAGCCAGATAGAGCTGCTGGTGATGCCTGGTGGGAACAGCTACTCTGCAAGTGGTCCATGATGAGACAGAAGGGCCTCCTTCCTCATCACCTGAGGCAAACATTACTGGCTGAAGGAATAACCAGCTATAAGACCTACACCAAGCCTGGCCACCACAAAGCTACTATTGCAGGTTATTCAATCTGTGCCTCATTTTGCTGAGTTTCACCCTCTAGTTCAACTGCAGCAGTATTATAAGTTAGACACTCTTGCATATCACAGAAGATGTAGTGTCTTTTTAGCAAGACAGTACCTACAGCTTTGGGGTTACCCTTAAGTTTCAGTCAGGTTCAAAAATCCCCTCAAATAACCACCAAGTAATAAACAAATAATGCTCCTAAGCATTTTTTCAGTTCATCTCCAAGAGTATTCTTCAGCTGAGAGCAATCTTTACCAGTCTACAATGTTCTTTGTTTTAATGCATTTATTCTATATTTTTTTGTCCAATTGATCATATATCTCACAGGGATAGCAGTGCCCAAACACATCTATTGAATTCAAGCCATCGTTTTGTGCCATTGAGACATTTTGCTGATTTTTGCTTCATGCTCACAAAGCATCACCTTTTATAAGCACATTTGAAGTAAAAAAGCCTAGGCTTTTTATTCTTTGTGCTATCTAATAATCCTCAGAGCCAGGCTATGTGGTGAATGTTCCCTTTCACCTCCCTCATATCTAACTCATGTCTTTCCCCACACTCTCAGCATGCTGCTACACAGGCACACGATGTCTCTGAGTAATATGGAGGTACTATAGACGAGCCAAGCAATTTCTCAGTCCCACAGCACTACTGGCACTACACTAGAGTGATCCCTTGCCATAGGATTTGAGACAGATCCTCTCAATCATGAGAACCTTCGGCTTTTATTGCCATTACCACTGATAGAGCCTCCCTGGGGGTGAAATATGGCACAGATATTTGTGGATGCGAGAAGGACATCAGCATCTGAAGAGCTCTAACTGGCATTGGCTTCTTTTCCCCCCACTAAATGCTATATCACATTGCAAGCTCTTCTCCAGCTCTCTGTCTGCTGTCTCTGTTAAGTTGGTTCCAGGCTTATTTCTCTTGCAAGTTCCAAAGGCTACCGCCCTCTGAATAGCTAACTTCGAGTTTATTTTCCCCCAGATAATAGTTTTGCATTTTTCCAGTTTGAATCTTGTGTTATTATTTCCTGCCCATATCCTGCCTCAAACACAAGGGAGCCTCGAAAGTGGTGACTGTACATTACAAAAGGAGAAGGAATGGAGTCATGAAAATTTTTGTGTTTATGAATGCAAGAGGAAGAAAAGCATAATTTATGTTCCGTCTAAAAAGACCAATGGACATCTGTCAAGAAACAAAGGAGTAGGTAGTAAGGAAGGAGAGAGAACTTAATTCAATGCTCAGTCTCTGTGCTGCTGACTCATAAATTCTCTCTTTACCACCCAATTTCATGGCATGGTGGCAATGCTTCAGTCCCTGATTTAAAATCAGAAAGACTGCCATGAAGTCAGTGAGAGTTGTTTCAGTTCTGTGCTGCTGCAAATAAACTCAGAAGCTGTCCCATAGCGTGACACTTGCAGATGTTTCCTCTTTCAGAAGAGAACCGTGCCTCTGCCGTCAAAGGAATTGTTTCCCTCTTTGTCAGGGAATGAAAAAGCAAACCTAGAGATTGTCCCCTCCCTTCTACCGTGCAACAGCAACAGGAGGGAGAGGCCTACTAATCCTTCTGTCAGCCCTCTGCACTTTGTTCACAGACTTGGAGCTCAGAGGTACATTCCGTATTGGCTGCATCATCCATGGTGTTCAGTCCTCTCTGCCCTGCCCTGACCCTGTCAATGTCCAACCTGTCTTTCTATCTCACCTACATTTTCCTGTTTTCTTTCTCCTCCCTCCCTCCTCACTATTCAGGGAGCTTGATGCTTTTCCTCTCCCACTAACCTTTCTCTCACTGAGAGACCAGTACAGTACCACTGCCCTCTGTAGCAAGCCTTCCCTGGGCTTTCCGTTCAGTTTTGTTGAGTAAGTAATCTGTCTGTTTGGTTTGTTCATATGTCAGGTCCCACAGTCTCTGCTATTTCTCTTCCTAGGCTAACACCTTCCCTCCCTGTATACATGTAGGGCCTAAGACACTACGTTACTTAAATAAATGCATCCTGAAGTTAAAATAGCAAGACATTGCGAAGAGTGAGAAGCAAGTACAGTCAGTTCCAAAACTCATCTCTGGATGCAGAGGGAGATCCTGCAATTTTCTCAGGCCACCAACATCTGCTCTAAGAAGATAGTCCATCAAATCTTGAGTAAAGCAAACATGCAAACAGCACATGGGAGCAGCAGCTACATAGAAAGATGTCCTGTTGTCAAGCCTCAATCACCATGCAAATGGTACTTGCCCTGTCCTTGGCCTCTAAGCCAAGGTCTGTTTCTACAGCCAACAACACAGTCACAGCCCAGGATGCAGGATGGTATTGCAGCTAATTCCCTTTGTCAGCACTGAACAAAAGCACAACAAAGCACTGGACACACTGTCAACACATGCCACTTCTTGGTGCTTGCAGGATTTTTTTTTCCCCACTGACATGGTAAAACCTGTTGGTGAAGCAATCAGTAGCATGTTCTGTATAATAGAGCAGCCAGAGAAGGCAGATGAATAAATGAGCCAGGAGAAGAAGAAAGCAATAAAGAAAACCTCCTTGATTGCCAGAATGGATGAGAGAGGCCTTCATGTGGAGAATACTACCAGCTACCACCTCTTTGATGTGGCAAGGTAGAGATTCTTGGGAAAAGTGACAACTTGTTTGGGTCTGCACATTACAAGCAAATGTCTCCAACTGGGATGTTTTCAATGGAAGAAAATATAGATTAAGGTAGAGTTTAAAGTAAAGGAAAATGAGATTAGGAGTGCAGTTCCTTCACTCATAAAAGCAGAGGAAGACCACCTCATTTTAGACGGCTCCCATCTCACCACACCTTCTTCTGCTTCAGAACATGGAACAAAGTTACATTTTCTCAGGTTCAGGTCTCTATTTTGAGCACCAGCCAGCTCATGCTGCCTCCATCAGATGTTCAGAACCTCAGCCTGATAATCACATTTAGCCCACCCAACAGTGCCTGCGAAGGCAAAGCAATTCTGTGCTGACTGACCTCCTGTGATCTAGTCCAAACCCCTCAGCCTGTTGTGAAAGAATTGCCATTTAGCCAGTCCATCAGAATCTCCAAATCTGCTGCAGAGTCCAGAATGTGAATGTCAGTACTCTAAGACAACATGAGATGCCAGTCCCTCCACTGCAGAATCATAATCCATTCGCATCTCCCTTTCCAACATAAGAATGAAGTATATGGTCCTTTTCACGTTATAGGGCAAAAGTAAATTCTAATCACTGTGCAAACTATGGCAGGAATGGTCTCCTTACCTCAGGCCCATATTAATTTTTAGTTCCTGTTAAGAAACAAGGAAAATTTTAGGGCTTCCCAGAAGTGGTAGGTGTCACGTGGAGAATGCATTCTGGTGTAGACCCCACTTATAATACTGAAGTCCTGGAGGGAACTATCGCAGGTCTTGCCTGTTGAAGCTTTCGGACAAACCATTCCTACACAAATACTATAAATCCAGGTAATTTTCAACTTTGTACCCACCACCCACTTTTAAAAGATAAGTCAGTCTGTCAGTCTTTAGTGATTTTGGAAAAAAACAGATGTAGATGTTTCTGTAGGTTTTGTTCTTCATAAAATTTATCAAGCCACGTGAGCCAGAGACCATCCCTGCCACCAAAAAAACCAAACCAAAACAAAACACACAAAACAAACAAAACCGAACAAAAAAACACTCCACAAAAGAAATCCAAAAACCAGACTGTGCAGAGGAAGAGTTACATCTGTTCAGTGTTGACTGCAATCAACTCCTTTCTTTTACCACTGAGCTTGTGAAGTCAGTTTCCCTAAGTACTGGAAGTCTAGCAGTCCTTGGAGGAACAGGAACATGACAAGGCACATTAGAGAAGTGGCCAAAACCATAAAGGTGTGTCTTCCCATATTTGCTTCCTCAGAACTAAGTGAAGCTATATATAAAGGAACCATCACTGTTTCTTCTCCAGTAGATGAATGCTCTCATTAGAAGCTCTGCAAGATCATGTGTAACAAAAGCAGTTTATCATATGTCTTTGAGATATATCATGTGGCTCTGAGACATATCATAGGTTTCTGCAAATCACAATATCACATTGCTAACCCCAGGATACAGACACAAACACACCAGTTGCAGCATTACAGAGCAGTATGAAACTTACTGGGTTTTATTTTTTTTAACTCTCATATGAGCTCAGGCTCAGCCTTGCCTTCCCTTGTCATGACAAGCCGACAAATGGCAAACACTGTGGAGCCTATCAATTCCACTTGATCTGCAACCAGCCAGCACCATGTTACATACAGTAGATAGTATATGTAAGAGAGAGGAGACTGTTTAAGTATCTTTAGGTTGAAAGAGATGCTGTTTAGACCGTGGAGGCTTAATATAAAATGTGTGTTTGCAGACAGTCATCCAGAAAAGCATGTCCAAACAGCATGTTGAACTTATATTTGAAAACATCCCAAAGAGCATGGGAGCTCAGCTACAGATGTCTCCTAAGCATGGATTCTGGCATCTGAAGAAAGTGCAGAGATACCATGTCCTATTTCCCCTGGCAGTCCACTGTCTAGAAACATATAATATGTTTTGGATGATTCCAGTCAAGCCTGACCATATCTCCCCATCTCCTAACTCCACATCCTATCTCCCACTCCTTATTGTTCACTCTTCCTTTGATATGGGCTTGTGAAAGCTTAGTAATTATCTTATCTAATGTCACTGGGGATGCTCATCTTGTTATCTCAAGGCCTACTGTTCACATGCAGTAGTGACGAATGCAAATGTGTGGGGCATGGCAAAACAAGCAGACATACAGCAACTGCAAGGTGTTTGTTTGGGGAGAATTTCAGCAAAGGCATGGCATTCATAGGAAAGCTTCACTATCTCATTGCCTGTAGAAATGCCTATATGAATTCCCACAGCTTAAATTCTAATGGCTTTGAGTGGACCACCTCCTATTTGTTGGCTGTAGGCATTCAGAAAAGCCTGTGAAATGAGTGATGCTTATGTCAAGGGACACCACGTATTATGTTGTGGGGATCTTAGGCAATTCAGCCTTAGCTTGTCAAACTGCCAGCATGCTTTACACTTTTGATCCCATGATGACACTTTTCACGTCATGGGTTTTCTATTGCAACCTGCCTTGTGAAAACCACACACCCTAAAGGAAGAAGTTGAGAGAGGCATACAGAAAGACCGGTCCCTTCTCTAGATGGGTGGAGAGAGCTGGTTCTCTGTCACATGCACATAAAGGCTTATTGAGATAATGCTACAGAAACAAACAGCTACAGAAAATGTGACAAAACTTACCAACTTAAAGTGTTCTTCTACCTGTACCTATTGGTAGGAAGTTCTCCCACTTCTACCCTGCCTCCCTGTCCAAAAGCAAGGTGGAAATATCCCAAATTGCTACCAACCTGCTCAGCTGAAGCTGAGGTCTCCTCTGACATCATCATACCCTGACATTAGAGGGGTATTCTCACTTGCTTAAGCCATCATCTTGCACACATATAGCATTGCTCCCAAACAGGAATAGCTGTACACATTTTTGTTTACTTGACACTCGCTGTTACCCACTCTCATGCCCAGCTTGACAGGTATAGCAAAAGGGATAGAGACAATTGCTGGCAGGGTACCAGTGCTCTTCCAGGGCCACAGTCACAGCCTCTGTGGCCTGTTTGGATACCAGGCATCCAGATTTCCAGATGAAGAGCAAGACTCTTGTGGGCAAGCTGCTTCTGACACTGCAGAAACCTGCTGCCTCCCTGCAAAGCATCTGATGTTGGCCATTGCCTGACGTGGCCTCCCAGGATAGAGAGCAATTTGTACAAAATATATTTGCTCTCTAGACACATAATGCCTTGCCAGTCACAGGTCACTTCATACCCAACTTCTTTGGGAACTCTGTTGTTGTTGCCCCATGTGAGTGTGTTTGAGATGAAGGTGTGCTGGCTGTTGAGTCTCAGATAAGTGATTCTGTGTATGTGCAGGCAGCTGCCCTCTGACAGGTGGGACGTTGCTTGTGATCAGGTCTGGGGCAGAGGATGCTCCAACACAGCTGAACTCTGGTCCACAGAATCAGCTTTGGAACTGTGCACTCTAGTATTTGGCATGGAGATGAGAATCCTTCATCCAATAAAGTCTGCTAGGGGAACAAGGAAAGGCAAATGGACAGTGCAGCTCAATGCAAATGCCAGCTCCTTCTGCAGAATAAGCAAATGCATTTTTCTTTCCCTGGATATCATATTGATGTATATCACCAGGAAGCACATTGTAACGCATAGGTATTATACACAGCCTTATTCTACCTGAAAGGAACAAATTTGTCTTTATTTTCCACCAACACCAAAATTCCCCTGGAATGGTCTGGTCATGATATCTTTGCCCACCATAGGTGTCACCTTTGCTGCTGTTTTATCCATAGGTCTGTTTTTAAGCAAGCTGCTATAGTCTAAAAATAGACCAGACATGTATCAATAACACCAGAGAGAAGAAATAACCTGAAAAACAGCAAAGCCTTTTCATCTGTGTAGACTTCAAAGAGCATCAGTTTTGTCTTTCAAATAAAAGCAATTCAGTGTCCTCCTCATTAAAGTGGAAAGGGCCTTTGTCAGCTATTTTATTAGTAACTGCTTACCTCTTTCTGGGCCTCTGCAAAGGCAGGCATGATTCCTTGCAGTGGCAATCACCAATGCTATCATTACGGATCAGATTTTAACCCATATGCTTTCTGAAAAACTTCCGCCTTTATCCACATCTCAAGCACATCTTCACTCGGTATTGCTTGTAGTATCTACAAGATAACTACATTAGTGGATTCTCTGCAAATGTAAAGGATCTGTTTTTAGAGGTCTTTAAGATGACAAGAAATGCCAACCTCAGAAAATTGTGAATGACAAACTCTTTATTTCATCTTCCTTGCCTGCTCTCTCTCCATGGAAGCAAACCACCACCATCTGGTCAACTTGCTCCAGAGTCACCAGCAGACCAGAGCTGCATTTTGAGCATCTCTGCTTCTTCGTGTATTCCGAAAAGTCTCATCCATGCCAATCCCACAGGTCCAATTCTGTAGTGCTGCCAACCTCAGTGACTTCCCTCTGCGCAGCACGAGGAGGGGATGCGGTGACTCACCCAGCCTCACAGTGTCCCCTGCCAACCAGTTGTTTGTTTGTTTCAGTGATTGTATTGTTGAAGTCCCGTTGCCACACTTGTAACCATACATTTTCTTTCATGACAACCAGAAGCTCAGTTTTACAAACAGATGCTGTTTGGGGCCTCTATTACTCAGCTGGATCAGCGTCAGTCGTTTTTTCCAGGCTGCGGTCTCTGTGCTCTACACTGAGTCAGACACAGCCCCGTGCAGATTTCTTTGAATCGCTGGTTTCCTCCCAGCGACTCTTGACTCTCTGCCAACAAAGCAGGGCGTAGCTCGTTGGGTTTGTTTTTTTTTTTTTTTTTTTTTTTTTTTTTTTTTTTTCCTTCTCACTCTCTTTAAAGGCAGACTGATTCATGTAGCTCCCTTAAAACAGAGTGAAAAGACACCACCCTCCTGCACCACCAGAGGAAACTTAAAACGCCACCAGGTGACTCCCCTTCACTCAGCTCTGTGCTCCAGGACACCAGCACTGCAGCCCAGCACACTCCTGCTCCCACAGGTGCCAGGACCCGTCCCAGCCCACAAGGTAAGAACTGCTCTTGAAAATCCTCAGCAACTTTTCTCCTTCACTGGCAGCTGCTCCCTTCACCTCTCAGCTCCAGACGACTTTTCTCTTCTGCTCCACCACTTGTCAGCTTGGCACACGAGCTGGTTACAAGGACGCACATTAATCTTTCAGCTTTGGCTTTGAAATCCAGCTGCGTTACAGGGCAGAGCAACGCTGCAAGGTGCCCTGGTTGCAACTGTAGAGTGATGACAGCAGCAATGTTATTTTTGCCTCAGGACATGTGCATTTAGGGTGCAGGCAAAGGGTGCCCAACCTGGGCCATCCCCAGCGTAGGAGCCGCCGTGTGCTTTTGGAGTAGCATTGTTTACAAACGTGGGACAACGCCTGCTTGAAATTAGAGCTGCTGGTTCAACAGTTCTGGCTCTTGCATTTTTCTGCACATCTTTTTCCCCTCCATAGGTAGTTTGCCAAGCTTTAATTTAAAACAACAACAGTCATTCCAAGAGAAATCTGAGAGGCCCCAAAGGTGCTGACTTTGGGGTACAATAGAGAGGACCTCTCTTTTTCTGTTGGGGTATTGGCTCCTGAGGATGAAGCCATAATACGCAAATTCCTGTTATACATAGAAATGCATGGTATTGCCCTCCTGGAGAGCACAGACTCTGGTGTGAGGAGCACTAAGAGACAAAGTGAGGGAGTGGGTAGAATTGCTTAGAACACCACAGGCTGAATGGTGGTGTGTGGAGACACTGATGGGAAGTGTAGGATTGCAGAGACTAGCAATTTTCCTTATGTGTCTTCCTTTTTTCAAGCTAACAACCCCTCTCTCTTCTTCCCCAGTTCTCTCACTTCGTCTGTCTGCTATGGTTTGTATCTTGTGGTCACATATGAATTGGTTTTGAGGTCTGAGAAAGGGAGTGGTGCAAAGCTGTTCTGTAGGCACCAGGTTTTGGTTCCTGTTGCAGGAAGTCAGCCCACCTCTGCACAGTTTCATGGGTCTGAAAGAAACTGAAATAGTATTTGGCCCAGACTGGTTAGGAATGGCAGGGGCTCAGGCTAATGCTGTGGACAGTTGCTATATGAATAGCCAAGAAGCTGAGCAGACCTTAACTTTGTGGCAGAAGGATGGATTTAGGGAATTTTGAGGTCCCCTCTGGCCCTATTGCTTGCTCCTCAGCCATGCAGAGGTGCCTTCTGCCTGAGAAATGAATGTGCTTGAGTGATAGAGAAGCTGACTGAGGCAGTGACTGTTTCCAGAGCAGTCAGCAATCAATCTGGGTAGAAAGCATTTTTTGGAAGTTGTCATTTACCATGATTAACAATGAAATTGTTTCACAAATAAACAAACAAACAGATAAAATAAATAAATAATGTTGTGGCCATAGAGGAATTCTCACTGAAAAGTTTTGAATTCCTCAAGGCACCTCAAAGAGCAGCTTTGCCCAAGAACTGCCCACTTGACATTTCTGGACAGAGTGGGATTCTTTTCTGAGCAAACATACAAGAGCAAGCTGGGAATGAAGAGTGCAAAAACTTTGAAGCCCATTACGTATAACAGAGGTTTTAGTCAGCTGAACACCTCATCCAACCCACCTCACACAGCTGCCAAACATGGGGTTTGTGTTCACTGAGAGAGTGTGAGCTTAAAGGCAGCTTATTTCTATTTGCTGCCTTGGGGTCCAGCATAGGAAAAGGATCAAAACTGAGGTATCTTACTACCACTAACACTGTAGTGCCTAGAAGCACACTTTGACCTGCAGCTCCTTCATGTGAGACGCTGCACACCCACCTGAGGAGTCACTCCCATGTAAGCTCCCAGAGAAGCTCCCCCCAGCTGTGACTAACCGTTCAAACACGTGGCACATAGTGTTAGCCATTCATGCAGGCTATGCTCTTGTGAGAGCTGGGTATCTCCAGTGAGCACATGCCAGCCCAAGATAGACATCTGAGAGAGATGGAGTTGAGTTACACTCAAGGATACATTAATGGAGGAGGAATTTGGGATTTTGGGGAGAAACAGCTAGTTTCGGAGTGAATGCTTCAGAGCTGCAAGGTTGTTGGTGCTCCCTGCCAAGAACAGAGAGCCCTGGGCTTGGAAAACCGGCCCTGCTGGCTTGCCCGGAGGTCTTTGAATTCTGCAGTGTGTAAGCAATGCAAGTGCATGTAGGGATTACTGTTTGGTGGCCTGCGGTGGAGTGAAGGTCATATTTTGAAACAGTTTGGGGAGATCTGCTGATAATAGCTGGAATTGTTTGGGGGTTTTTTTGGTGAAAGACCCACCATGGGGCCTTGTTTATAAATGAGACAGGGAGATTTGCTGCAAACATGCATCTTTCTCTCTATTCATCACCCTCCCAGATGCAAGACTGCAACATGGCACTCAGCTTGTGCCTGCTTGAGTTTTCTCAAAGCAACAGGGGGAGAGGTAGTGGGGTATAGCTTTCTTCCTTAGCCCTTCCCACTCCCACGGGGCTTCAAAGACCCCATCAACCCCACTGGGCAACCGTGACACCCCTTCCACAGCATGTTTCCGCTTGCTAACCCCTTCAGTTTCCTTTGGATGCTGGATGGCTGCTCTTTTCACTGGGTGCTACACCCAATGGTGAAGGGGAAGGCACCTGATGCTGGGCTGGGATTTGCCCCCAGATACTCAAGTGCCCCACAGTGCAAGAAATAGCACTACTAGACCCCTTTGATCTCAGTGAGTTCCTGGGCCTGTATCCCTCAATAGTGAAATGACAGCACTCTCACCTACACAGCACAAGGCAGGCTGCAGGGCGTGGCAATCCTAAATTTTTAATTCCTTCTGTTCTGCAGAACAAAAAAATAATGAAAAAGAACTAGAAAATGAGATTTCTTTACTCTCACTTCAAGGCAGGGAGAAGTAAGAGACCCAGAGGTGCTCTTTTACACCTCCAAAAGAGAGGGCAAGGAAGGAGATTTCCTATCTCCCCATCTGAAGATGGAAGATTCATGGATTTTTTTTCCGCTGAGACAAAGCAGTATGCACAGAAAAGGAGGCTTTTCTCCATGGCCTGATCTTTTGACAGCCCTTAGGAGGGCTGATAACTAACTGCTAGCCACAGTACTATAATACTGGCCCTGAGTAAATGTACTGAAGCACCAGCTCAGATGTGACTATATAGATCATCTCTCAGAGCTAGTTCATAGCCAGCCATGCCACAGCATGACACAGGGCCCAGCAGCAGTTCCTCATATGAACTGCCCAAGGAAATTAGAGCACCTCCTTTATTAATATGCTTTCTGTTGTTACACTTCAGGGAGGGTAGCAAAGCAGCACATCTGGGGACTGCCATCTGGAGCATGATTTCTTCAAATCCCACTGGGAGAGTTTTGGAAAGTATCTCCTTAGCTAGAACAGTAGGGCAATGAACAAAAAAAATTCTGAGCAAATCTGAAGTTCCATGCATTCTCCTCCTCCTAAACTGTTTGCAGCAGGGCAGAGAGTACATGGAACCTGCTCGCTGAATAAGACCAAATGTAGCCCATGCCTTTTTATAGTAGAGAGGGACAGGTTAGGATAACTCAGCTTCAGAACCCATGTTGCCCAAAGCAGTGACCAGTTCGCCAAGCTTATAATTCAGCTCTATCCTGTTTCCCCTGTGCAAACCAGTCTGTACCATGGGCATGGGGAGACACCCAGGATGAGAGCCCAGGGACAGGTCCTGGGCTAGGTCATTCCCAGCCCCGCAGAGAAACTATCAGCACTGGAGTGGCTGACAGCAGGTGAGCAGTGACTCATGCTGAAAGTCTATCTGTTGTGATGTGGGGCCACCTGGCAATACCTTTGGATTAGGGGAAATCCAAGGTGAGGACCTCCTCTGTCCCTTTGCCCTTGCAGGGCAGAGTCTGCCCAAGAAGGGGAATTGTGAAAGCAGCTGCCATGACTAGGTCCAGTGTCCACATTCTTTGCATTTTGGAGAGATAGCTCCCTTATGTGCTCCAGCAAGTCTCTGGAAAGGACAGTGAGATCCATGGGAGCAAGAAGGGAAAAATGCAAGATGTTCAGAGCTGGGAGCAGGCTAGTCAGGGGCTTGCTGAAGACCAGCTTCTGACCCATGCTGAAGGAAGGCTGGGCTCAGAAACTGTCACAGCTGCTGGTCATGCCAGCTTAGACAGCTGAACCAACCTGCCTGCTAGCTGGACTCCAGCAGCTACAGTCAGGACAACATGTTGTGCCCTGACGAGGGGAGTTCCTGATGCCTTATGGAAAGCCATTTCTGCATGTAACATGAGCTAGCATGACCCTTATAGCATTCTGCCAGCCCATACTAATCACAGCTGTAAGAAGTCCTTTTGAAGCCAAATGGGCAAGGTTACTTCACAACCACCTTTGCTCCATGTTTCACGTAGCTCTACCAATGCCAGACCACGCAGCTTCCTCTTGCTTCTGCTTTATACTTACACTCCTGCTCCCCCCTGTCCATCATTTGTGTACTGTGTTGAAAGAAGGAGCTATCACACAATTTTGCAATTTAATCCTGCACAGTCTTTTCCAAGCTGGCTTTCAGGGACAAAGACACCCTGGAGGCAGACTGACCCAAAAGCTCAGACTCTTAAGATGCCCAAGTTGGCCTGATCTCCAAATCTCATAGGCTGTACTGGCATGTTCAGAGGTTTTACAGTCTTGAGAGAGAGGGATACTGTCTGATAAGGAGCCACTTCTTTTTCAGAGTTACCCTTCCTTGGAAAAAAAAAAAAAGGAATAGCTTTACAAAACTGTCTATGTAAATTAAAGAATTGCAGTATTAATTTTAAAATGCAGCCAAAAGCACAGCTGATGTGGGCTCCATGGACCTTCCACCTCCATCTAAAGGCTGTTGCAAGGAGGAAAAGTAGGAAGTCTCACCAGAAATCACAGAATCATTACGGTTGGAAAGGACCCTCAAGATCATCTAGTCCAACCGATAGCCCTACACTGCTCTTACCCCTAAATCATCCCCTGAAGAAACACATCTATCCTCTTCTTAAAAACCTCCAGGGACGGTGACTCCACCACCTCCCTGGGCAGCCTATTCCAATATCTAACCACTCTTTCAGTAAAGAAATTCTTCCTAATATCTAATCTAAACCTACCCTGGCTCAGCTTAAGCCCATTCCCTCTAGTCCTGTCACTAGTCACAAGGGAGAAGAGGCCAACACCCGCCTCCCTAGAATGGCCTTTCAAGTAGCTGAAGAGAGCGATAAGGTCTCCCCTCAGCCTCCTCTTCTCCAGGCTAAACAAGCCCAGCTCCCTAAGCCTCTCCTCATAAGGCCTGTTTTCCAGACCCCTGACTAGCTTAGTTGCCCTTCTCTGCACCCTCTCTAGTAGCTCAATGTCCTTCCTAAACTGCGGTGCCCAACACTGCACACAGTACTCGAGGTGTGGCCTCACCAGTGCCATGTACAGTGGCAAGATCACCTCCCTGCTCCTGCTGGTCACACTATTCCTGATGCAAGCCAGGATGCCATTGGCCTTCTTAGCCACCTGGGCACACTGCTGACTCATGTTCAGCCAGCGGTCAGTCAGCACCCCCAGGTCCTTCTCTGCTGGGGAGCTCTCCAGCCACACCTTCCCGAGCCTGTAGCGCTGCTGGGGGTTGTTACGCCCAAAATGCAGGACCTTACATTTAGCCTTATTAAAACTCATCCCATTGGTCTCTCCCCATCTATCCAGCCTATCTAGGTCCCTCTGCAGAGCCTGCCCACCCTCAAGCAGATCAACACTCCCACCCATCTTAGTGTCATCCGCAAACTTACTAAGGGTACACTCTATCCCCTCATCCAAGTCATCAATAAAGCTGTTGAACAGGAGAGGCCCCAACACTGACCCCCGCACCACATTGTAACCTGAACTTTCCTATCAAAAATGTGAGATGATTTCTCCTATGTGAGCATTGTCAGTGTCAAAGTCTCAGAGACAGATGTGCACACCAGTAAGGAAGCCATGCATGGGCATGCACGCTAACAGGCAAACGCTCATGCACATGGTTCAGCTCTGTTCACAGCAAAACCACAGATGCACACTCCCATTCACAGAGAGAGCCATGCAGATCTGGAGATGCATACTCCTACACACACCACATCATCGCTGAGACCACCAATCCTCTCACAAATGTTTCTCACATATCTCAGCATCTTGTCTGAACCCCTGCAAGCCCCAGCAACTCCCCAGCCTGCTCAGGGACCTTGCAACGCACTGAGGGTTGAGGATGCTTCCCACTGCATCTCCAAAGGTGCACAGGAACACTTCTGTTTTCCATTAGTTCTGAGGTCCCCTTCCTCACCTCTCCTTCTTACTTGCTGACCAGCAGTCTCAGCCCTTCCTTGGTGTGTCTAGTTTAAGGAGTGACAGTGTTTTCCTCCAGTTGCAGCTGCTGGCTGGCTGGCTGCCAGGCCCCAGGTAGCCATCTCTTTCCCTTCCTACTACCAAGTGAGCTTTGGAGTTTCAGTTGATGTTGTCACATGGTTGAGTTCTCGAGGGTGGTTTCTTTTGGAGAAAATGCCAATTTCTCACTGTCTGCCCTAGGAGTTCTGATATTTCCCCACCATCATATGAATCATGAGCATGAGAGCTGGAAACCCTTATGTGTCATCTTTTGTGACTCTCCCTTGGATCTCTCAGTGAGTGGAGGTTCATTACCAAGGGTGGATTCTTCATCTGGTCCCACAAGAAATGATTCACATGCTGGGGCTTTACCACTCCCCTGGGAAGGCAATTTCCCTGATCTCTTGGAGACCATACCACCAGGAAAAGCTTTCCAAGAACCAGATGAAACCTTCCATTTACTTAAGCTTGTTTTCAGTTGTAGCCCCTCAGGCTGCTCTACATTTTCTTTTTGGGTGACATTAAACTACTACTTTTACAGTCTCGCTGTACCCCATGTGGTCACCACAGCCATGACCCATGCATGCACAAAATCATCTTATTGCCATAAGACAGAGGCTCCAAATGTCTTGTGTGCCCACGTATACCTCCTGCCCAGCCCTTTTCCCATACATGTGAAATCTCTTTCCAGAGGCACCAGTCTACTCATCTACACGTCTACAAAAATCATCTGACTTGTAAATTGAGTCAGGTTGATTTGTCAAAACCAGGCTGTCAACAGCAGTGCTGGTGTACAGTGGTTTATGAAAGCCTAGAGTCAGCAAGGACTCTGGTCTCAGATAGATCCGAAGCAAAAAAACAGAGCAAATAGTGAAAGAAAGCAAAAAGATCCTTCCCTGTAATTGTTTAACGTTGTCACAAGCTTTTTAGTAACAAACTGATGTGTCCAAAGTCACCATGCCATCAGAATATCACAGAGATCTTCACATCCTTGCATCTTGCCAAGTGACCCTGGGTGGGATGAGGACTTATGCTCGTATTGCACACAAGGCATGCAGTTGTGGCAGGGCTAAGATGCAGTCACAACCTCAGCTTAGTCAAAAAGCAGATCTACATATTCTGCAAAACGTTATCTCTTACCTTGAGGTTTCCCTTACTGGTAGCATCATGGTATCATTGCTCTTTGTAGGCTAGCTTTGAACCGAGAGATGCACCAGTGACAGAGGTGGCAGTTTGTGGCTATCTTGAAAAATATCAAAGAGTTTTTATTTTCTGTCCCATCCTCGCTATTTTTCCTGTTCCTTTCCAAGTGGTCTTGGCCCTGATTTGAACTACCAGTATTCCAGATGTGACTCTGTGCCACCTTAGATGCTGGCCAGATTCACATGCTTTCTCTAAATATTGGATCTCCTACTGCCACTGTCAGAGAGAGTGTACTGGGTGAGATGGATCACTGGTCTAACTTACTACTTCATTTCTCATGTTCTGTGGTGGCAGCTTTTAAACTATGGAGATTTTTATTAACATTCTGCCCAAAAGCATGTGCTTTTTACCTGAAATGCCATCTCCACCTTATTGATTGGTATCAAACCCAAGGGACCTCAGCTGAAATGAGGTTTGGAGGTGTCAGAGGTCACCAGGGTACTCACAGGTAGTGTGATTTCTGTGTCTTCTGCTCCCCAGACACTATAGGCTGCTACAGGCTATTGGCTGAGTTCTCCCCTCAGCCAGCATCTCTCGCCCACTCACCCTGGAAGAGGCAGTCCCAAGCAGGAACCTAAGTTCAGAGGAAAAATGAGAATGGAAGTCAGATGAGCTACCTCCCTTAGGAGCACTTCAGAGATTAAATATTTCAGATTTAGTTGAGAGTGTTTTTTTGATTTTTCACCGTAAACAATCCAATCATTCCTCAGAAACATCCTGTACAGTTCCTCACTACTCCTTTCACTGTAGTGAACTTCCTTGCAGAAGCAAAGGACCACTACCTAATCTGGCTAACCCTCTTGAGCAACCCACTCCCTGTATTTGAGGAACTATACCATTGGCCTTTGTCATATCTCCAAGTGGCACCTTGCATTCCATCCTGATGCTTTGCTAAGCAGCAAATCAAGGGCAAGGACTCACTTCTCCAGACTGGCATCCAGACAGAAAGATTCAAAATACTTAAGTAGACAGGAGTGATATGGGTCACTGTGCTTTTCCTGCACAAGAAGACTTTGACTTAGTTTTTAGCGGATAGTACTTGCCTGCTCGAACTTGACTTAGGGTGCAGCAGAGCTATGTGTTGTTCCCCAGTATGTGTACTTCTGGCTGGAGAAATAGTCTCTGTGCAGGTAAGAGTCTGTCATGTTTATCTGTAGTTTTTTTGTGCTGAAGGCTGCTATGGTGATTGTTATTCATGGTTACTGTTGGTGTGGCTTGTTATTTCTCCTCATCCATCATCCAGGAAAAGGAAACTCAGCTGTCATCAGTGCAAGATCTCCTCTTGACTCATTCAGGCTGTTCAGCAGGTGGATGGCCTTCACTTCTTCCCCACCAGCCTGCCCAGCCTCTTGGCAACCTGTTTCAGTGTCTCACCACTGTCACAGTAAAGAATGTCCCTATTATCTCACCTACATCTACCCTCTTGCAGTTTGAAACTGTTACTCCTTGTCCTATCACTACATTCTGTGATAAAGGGTCCCTGCCTATCTTTTCTGTAGGCCTCTTTTAAATACTGGAAGGCTGCTATAATGTCTCCCCAGAACCTTCTCTTCTCCAGGCTGAAAAACCCTAACTCTCTCAGCCTGTCCTTGCAGAAGTGCTCCAGCTCCCAGAGCTAACAGATTGACAGTCCCCTGAACACTTGCAGGGTTAAATAATTGTGGTTTTAGGAGCTTTGGAGTGAGTCAGTGGAAAAACTGGCAGCTCTAGGAAGGATAAGACTGACTCATAGCCCAAGAAGAGCCTGAAGAGCGCCAAATCCAGATGCAGTTTAGGCAGAGGAATGGAAGAAAAGGCATTAGCATGCAATTGTGTCCTATTGCTCCAGCAATGTGACCCCACCCTATAGCGGAGAAAGATGTCTCACACTTAAAAAATGGAAAGAGTGTCCTGTCAGTCAGCAATGCTTTGCCAGCTTCTCTGTCTAAAGGGAGGAAAAGTCAGTGCATAGCAGTACTGTTGCAGTACCATCAGAGACAGAGATGATTTATTTCAATGCCATTTGTTCACCCACTGCTTCTTTGGGATTGTTCTCTAATGTTTTATTTAAAAGGCAGGGAGAGATGAAGGAAGGAAAAAGCGAATTATTGGAGAGGGAGGCTTGTGCTTCAACTCACAAAGAATCAAAACTAAGCTGTGAGCACATATCCTCGGGGGAGTTTGCATTTGATAGTGTGTGTATTCAAGGAGAGGTACTGACGTTCCCAGGAAGTAGGTACACTGGAAGCACCTGAACTAACAGTGCTCTGAAGCAGTGCAAGAACGGGGCAGAAAAAGCAAAGGGAATGAAGGATTTGGTTTTTTTCTTAGTGTCTTGGGCAAAGTTCTGGGTGTGGTTTGTTTGGCACTTTTCTTTTCATTGAAGAATAACATTTATCCATCATTTTAGTATCTGAATGCAAACATGAGATGCATTTAAAAAGACTGTTCTTTAGGTTGTCATGAAAGTAGGTTTTTAGCCTTTCAAGTATAAGGCTTTTTTGAAGGTCCTCAAAAATAATCAGCAAAAAACCTGATGAATTACTTTTTAAAGAGGTCATGGAAAAATACATCCATTTAAGAAAGAAGAAAGTTTTGCCAATGTTCGATAAAGGCAAATTTCAGAACAGAGAAATATGCCATGGTTTGGTGTATGTGTACCAATACACTACTGTAACAAGAGGACTCATCACAATATGTGTAAGACCTATGATAGGCAGAAAAAAAAAGATGACAAGTAGTTAAAAAGATGGAAGATTTGACTTAAAGGCTATATTCAAAGTACCTGCTGCAGATACATAATTTAGTCGTGGCAGTACCTATAGTTTCTCAGCTCAAGGTACAATGGTGTTATCCATATCAGTTGCCATCCAGCCTTTTGAAACCCTCAGTGCTTTTGCGGCCTATGGAAAGAAGTGGTTTACTGTTCATGTCAAGTGCATTCATGTGGTAAAATGTATGCAGTATTGAGAACCTGAATTTTAGCAATGCCAAATAAATGACTGTCACTACAGTCAGAAAGGAACTCTTAAGAAGGCTGCACTTTCTCCAAGATCAACACTAAGGGAGATGACTTTGACAAGAGAAGGCACAGTGACTAGGCCATCCAGGCAAATCAAGCCCTAGACCATGAGGAGCTTGCTGGGGCACCCCAAAATGGACAAGCAAGCCTAGCCCATGTTCAGCAAGCCAGGGCTAAATAACTGCAGAGAGTTCTCCCATGTGAAGGTAACCTCACAGCAGAGAAGTTTTTGCTGAGGATATAGGAGCAGTCACCAAAACCAGTCTGTCCTTCTAAGGAGTCGCCTCATTTAGGTGTGAGGACTGACCTAACAGAGGTGGTTCCATGAGATTCTAAACTCAAGGAATGCCTCCTGTTCATCAGCTAATGCTGAACTAGACAAAAAGCCACTGGTGGAGAAACCTGCCTGCCTGCTTTCTGTCGTTTGGCAAACTGTACCCAAAGCAGTGCAAGGAGAAGCAGTTTACAGGAATACGCTCCCACACATGGCCACAAAGAAAGGAAAGACAGTGGAGTGGAGATGCAGTAGTCATTGAGTAAAACCCCCCACATTTATGGGACTTTTTATAAAGCCTTCTGTTAACAGTTTGGATGAAAGACATCATGAAGTATAATTGTGCTGTTCCATGACAAGGTTACAACACCCTCTACAAACGGTTACAGCATAAAAACTTACCTGAGTACCTGCACCAAAATAACATGACAGCTGATGTTAATCACATAATTGATACTGCTGTTCAGTACCAGGACTACCAAGAGAAAGAGCAACATAGCCTTGTAAAACTTTCTAGGAAGTGGCCACAGATTGGACCCAGTAGACTGTTCTGTCTGATTAATAAACCAAGCAAGCCAAAGAAAAATCTGTTTTGCAAGACAATCTTATTGAAGTAATGAAGTCATCTGCATGCCTTGAGTTTTAATAGGGAAATGGACAGTTTTCATTGCAAACCTAAGCATCTGCCCCAGAACACCTCAGAGGCTCTTCTGTTCTGGTTATTCTCCTCTTCATATAATGGAGCAGGCCGTTGATTAGGGGAAGCCCCCTAATCCTCTCTTCACTGCTGCTCAACAACTGGTGCACCGAGGAAGACACAAGCCTCCACTCCGTACCACCTATCTGTGTCCCAGATCAGCTGAAGGAGGCTGTGCCATGAGACAGAAAAGGAGAACAGGAAGGGAAAACCTTTCATGACCTCTGCGAATCCTGTGGGCAAAACCTCCCCTTCCTGGACTTTAGGTCTGGAGTATATAATTTTTAATTTACATAACCACACATCAATTTAAGTAACCTGTGCATATATTCAGTCTATTTTTAAAATGCCCCCAAACTAACTACCCCTGCTGTACCTCTCCTCCCAGACTGGTTCTTTTACCGCCAGGCTTTCTTTAACCACTTGAGCAACTCCCTTTTGTCAAAGATTTTCACAAAGGTTTTTAGCAATATTTTTTTTGTGACTACATGCTTCCAGAGTGGATGTAAGATCAACCTACTTTCTCACATGTAAATAAAGCTCATAGTAACGCTATTCTTTGATTCAGCCCTTCCCTTTACTTCGTCCTTCTATTCTTGTTCTCCACAGCATTCTGTATTGGTGACACCACCTAGAAGGGACCCAAGATGTTGGTGCTACTGGCTGGTATCTTTGTGGTTCACATTGCCACTGTCATCATGCTCTTTGTCTCCACCATTTCCAATGTGAGTAGAAACCACCCTGGATGAGACACAGCTGTCACTTTCTGCAGCAGGGGCCAGCGCTTATAATGCTGGCAGGGGAACAGGCGGGTACTTCATGTTTAGAGGTGAAGGGCACCTGCTCATAGCTATAAGCAAAAAGCCATGACGGGTGTGCTCAGGAAGCAGCAAGACAGCTGGCATGGTACAGAAGGCAGCCTCTGCCTACCGTCCGCTGCTCCCAAAGCCAGCAGCACCTCAATGCTCTTCATCCAAGAGAGCGCACTGCGGAGCAGGGTTGAGGAGCAGATGACGGCTCCGAAGAGCTGTTTATCATCCCATCTGCCGGCCAGGCTGTTGCACAACCGGACGCTCCGCAACGCCTGTCTGCGTCGAAAGCAGGCCGCTGTCGGGGGCTAGGAGTAGTCAGCCACAAGGGCAGCTCCCCGCACTGCTCCCGATGGACCGCCCCAGTGGAGGGGACATCCGCCTCGGCCGCGGGGGAAACCCGGGGCGAGGGTGACCCCTGGCGGCTCGTCGGGGGCGCGGCGGGCGGGGTCGTCTCAACCCCCGTACCTCTCGCTGGGGCGGATTTCAGGGGCCCCTCGCACCCCCCTCCTGAGTTTTGCTCGTCCTGCTGTGCCCTCCCGCCGTCTCACATGGGGAGAGGATGATCTGAGCTATTTCCTCTCGGTCGTGGGAACAGACCTCTTCGGTGTTTTGCTGGGCCAAATGCCTCCTGGCTTTGGGAGCCTGGGTCATCTGCCATCTGCACCCGTTTTGTCGGTTCATCTGCTGTCGCCACATGCTGACTTCTTCAGGTCTCTGTCTCGTGGTGCTTGGGCTACTCTTGGTCCCCTTACGGTTTAGTCTGACAACGGGCCAGAAGAGAAAAGAACAGCTTTCCACCGTGACACAACTGTTTCATTCTGTTTCAGGTGTGGATGATGGGTTCTTCCACCATAGGATCAGTCTCATCGGGTCTCTGGCTGCTGTGCAATGGGACCTGCGAGCAGCTGCCAGTCAGTAGTAGTGATGAGGGTAAGTTACATCTGCATATTCATTGTGGTGATGAATTGCAGGGCACAATACCGAAGTTGAGTCCTGACCTACTAAAATCTATTCCCTGTGTGTTCACAGCTTCCCTCAAAGCCGTGCAAGCTTTTATGATCCTCTCAATCATTTTCTCTGTCATCGCACTTGTCATGTTCATTGTCCAGCTCTTCACACTGGAGAAAGGCAAACGTTTCTACATCACTGGAGCCATCATGCTGGTTTGCTGTAAGTATGCATGCCTTGTGATGGTTCTGCATCTGTCCCACTGCCTCTGCAAACACAAGTAGCCACACATTTGTCAAACATGGCCATCAAGGGAGGTTGTTAGCCAGCTAAGTGTTTCCAGTGGCCCATTTTTTATGATAAAACAAAGCACTGAGGAATTGTAAAGTGTTATTGGTTTGGTTTGGTTTTTACTATGTATAATGAAAATATTTCCACATTTTCATTAGAAAAGCCCAGTGGGTTTTGCAAAATACCTTTGAAAGGCAACAAAAAGGATTCAACTATTTGGAGGGGACAGGGGAATAAAGTTAAACAGCTATTTCTCATGGGATTCAACATGTAGCACCAAACTGTCTGCAGACGTTATTACTGATTTCCTCCTAACAAAGGTTTATTCCCCATGGCACTCACAAATCAAGCCCCGAGTGTCTATTGTCATTTCTGCATGAGAAATCCTCCATAAATAAGCCTAATGGGCAGCAGCCCCTCTCATATGGCACAAGACGTGCACTACAATGTTAGGGGACAAGAGTTCTTCAGAAGTCTAACAGCAGTGCTGGTTTCTGTGCATTTTCCAACTCTCTTTCTTTTCCCCACCTCCTTCCCGCAGGGATGTGCATTCTGATTGGAGTCTCCATTTACACAGCTCGGTTCACAAACAAGATGCCAGGGTTCATGCGTCCTCACCATGGCTACTGCTTCATATTGGCCTGGATCTGCTTTTGCTTCAGTTTCATCATTGGCATCCTCTACCTTGTTCTCAGGAAAAAATAAGGCTGATAGGAGTCCAGGGGAGAGGGTTGGCTACTGGGAATGGGGAAGAATTGCTCTGCTGAGAGAACTGTTGGGCCAATAGACAGAAACAGCCACCATCATCACCACTACTGCAACCACAACAGAAAAATCACTAACAAAGCTAGAATCCTCAGAAACTCCTTCACCAAAAAGAGGGAGAAACAGCTCCAACTAATCTCGCACTCCTGGGGGAGTTGCACCAGAAGTCTGCAACAGCTCTTCTCCTTTTCTGCAAAGTCGTGTCATATCTTCACAAAGCTTCAAGCTCAGCTGTGATGATTGAAGGGCACCACAAAAACAAGGGCTACATCTTTTTCCCTTCCTAGAGCCCTTCTTACTTACCTTTTGGTGTCCCTTGTGCGTTGGGCAGTGAGTCTTATGACCCCTTTTTTATCCATTGAAATGATTGGGCCTTTTGTTACATTTATACGTATATATATGCACATATGTGAAAGACAGAGACACTAAACTGAGAAGCAACCCAGTAGAAATCAGATTAAATTCATATTTAAGTGTCTACGGAAATAAGGCAGCAATTCTTTTTTGTTGTTCTGTTTACTCTTTGACATTCCCATGGCTAAATCAGATACAAGTAGGAAGGGCAAATACAGAGGCATGGATGATGGAAAGAGAGAGAGAAAGTGTGAGGGTGAACATACCCAGGGGTTCCTAATTACAGTTGCTCAATGATGCATATACAGGGAGGGAATCATCTGGGTATGTGCCTACGCTAAAATCTTCTGTTTAGCTCCAGAACATGGTAACACCACTGCGACATAGCAGATCTTTACTGAGACCATTCTGTATCTGTAGGCAGGTTTTTTTCCCCCATTATCATCCAGTATTTCATATTAGTTGAGACCCCCATCGTATGACACAGCTCATCTCAAAGGTCCTGGTTATCAGAGGAAAGGTTTTTCCTAATGGAAGATTAGGAGAGATGAGGCAAGGCTAGTGAGTTCTTCTCCTTATGGCTGCACAACCAGGCCAGTCACTTAACCTGGGGCTTTTCCATCTGCCAAATTCTTCCATAAAACTATACCTACCTCCCAGGGTTGCTGAGAGATTTTGAGTCCACTCTGTAATACAAGGTCCCAATGTGAAGGACTGGCATAGGAAAATAAGGCATTGGTACTACTGCAACCCACAAATTTCTGTTAGTTTGAAGAATCTCAGTCACAAGTGGCATTTGTAAAGGACAAGAGGTCAAAACTTCCTGTGTCTCCATCCACAACTGAAAGGCAGAGAGTATAAAAAAAATGCAGGTGCAGATTGTGCATGGATGCTATTTACCTCTCTCTCTCTTTCTGTTACATTTTCTTCATAGGTAGACTTTATCAGTTTGGTGGGTATGTTCTAGTACTGTATGTTGGTGTTTCATTAACAAAGGTTACTTCATATATAGTCATTGTAAATATTTTGAAATGCATATTTTTAACTTTGAGGGTATAAAATAAAATCTGATTCCCTTTATTATAAAAAGTTTTGCTTTGTGTTTTTTTGTTGTTGTCTGGGGTTTTTTCATTAGTGTTTCAGGTATTTGTTAAAAGACACATTTGCTGTTCTCATTGGATCAAAGCTCACCCCTTTAAGATGGTGCAGAACTACCATGTTGTCTTGCTTGTCAGTATATGAAATTTCCTGTTCTGGAGGGAAGGAGGAAGTAGAACAGCTCTCAGAGCTCCTAGCTGAGGCTTTCTGTGAGCTCAGGTAGGTAGTGTGAGCAATGATAATAACTCAGTTCCAGAGACAGTCTTTGCTTCATACCCAGGAGAGCTGGAAATGTACTGTCTCGCTCTGGCAGAATCTCATCTCTGTGGAAGCTGGTGCCTAAGATGCTGCAGGATTTATTGTATCTTAGACCATCCTCAGCAGAAGTGAGTCCCAGAGCAAAAATGTGAAGGTGTGTGCTTGGGCTACATGAGTTGGTATAGCTGTTGCCCCCTTAGTGGTATCTGGCCAAACACATCAGCATCTCTAGAGCTTGAGCAAAACAATTCAAAGTCCAAGACACAAACAGATCTCAGAAAACTTGAGGCACAATCCTGTGAGCTGTGACATAAGGTAAGGCCTTGCAGGAATCAGCTGTGTAGGACATTATTAGTTAATCCACCGTAGGGAGAGCTAAGACACATGGTAACTGAGGACAGAGCAGTGGCATGAATCTTTTGGGGCTGGTTGCACCAGAGAAGGACCTTACTCACAGCAGAGTGAGGGAAGATTCATGGTGTATGATGGGTAGACACTGTCTTAGTCCCAGGAGGTTCCAGGGGTCCTGCTGTGCCTCATCCTCCTGTAAGTACAGGGTAACCAAAGACCAGTCAGACAGTGGGGAGAAGGGTCCTCTGGCTACAAGGTAACACTTGCAGGCGACAGATGAGCCAGCTGCTGAGGTGGGAATGTGGGGGGCATGCCAACAGGGAGCTTTGCAGGAGCATACCTGCTGCTAGGTTGGTCACACATGACAATATGATATCTTACAGGAAGACACAGCAATCCCAATTTTGTTTGAATGTCCAGAACAGGTCATAGGCAATGGTTTCAATTTTTGAACAATGGTGTCCAATAACTTTTGCCTCACTATAAACTGTTGCCATTGACAGCTCAGCAAGGCTGTGAAGGCTATGGGACACGCTAGGCATCTTGGGTTGGGCTTTTAAAGGATCAGTGTCCTAAACTACAGTTGGGAAAAGTCACTGGCTCCTCCAGCATCTGGCAAGCCTAGTCCTTCTAGTCCCTGAAGTATAACCTATTCCAAATGAGACAGTCTCTGCTCCATACCCGTTAGCTCCCACCATGATCTTCTGAGTACTGTTACATTAGGGGCTGGCAGGCAGAGAGCTACATTGGGCACTGGCAGGACAGAACACACCAAACAGAAAAGCAGATGCCAATGAAGATGAATCAATTGCAAAACAGAAGGAAGCAGGAAAGGATAGAAGCAAATGGCATTATTAGTTGTGTCATATGATGAGTGTTTGTGCCAAAATCACTTTCAAGGCAGCCTGAAACAGCTCTGACCCAGTGCCACACAGACTGTGAGACACAAAGTCATGGCACTCCTAGAAAGCCATTACAGGTATTTCAGGGACAAAGCCTCTTGAGGGTCAGGACCAAAACTGACTCAATTACTTCACAGCAGAGCCTTGCACTAGGAAAAGAAGTCTTCAGAAGAGGAGAAGCAGAGAAACAAAACAATTCCCATTGAGACTCCACTGAGGAGCAAAGGAAGGCTTCCCCCTCCCTGTTTTTTTTCCTTCAGGTCACAGTGCAGGGAGGAACGGATTTTCCATAGACAAACAAGGGACTAGTTCAGGGCACTTGACTACAGTAAATCAGCTGCTGGAAGTGCTAAAAAAAGGACAGCCAAGGGGGAGAGAGCGTCTCTTGCTCTGACTAGAGAGTCAAGTTATGCAGGTTGGGAAAAAGCAGTCCAAGAACCACTCACATTAACAGGTTTGCAATTATCTGTGCATGTTCATGGGATTGTGCAAGAGCTGCTGCACACAGCTCGCAGGAGAGCCCTGCTCTGTGAATGGCAGAAGCCAAAACAGGCCAAGCAGAGTAACTGACTCCTGGGCTGATCAAGGGGTGATGACAGTACTGCAAACACAATGGCAGCAGCACCTGCTGCATTTACAGAACGCAGCTGCCTGCCAGCATTCCAAAAGCAGGAGAATGGATGACTTGCCTTGCAGCAAGGACCACCAAAGTGTGCAAGGCATAGGGAAATCATGGGAGGCATAAAAGATGATGCTAGAGGTGTTGTAAAAGATTATAGGAGTAACTCTCTGCTGCTGGCATCCAGGATGCAGTTAGCCCATTTAACAGAGGAAAGTAAGGAGAAATCAGCATGAAGTATTATCCCACTCAAAACACATCCAGCCCAGGGAGCAACCCAGAAATGTATGCTTGCAGTTGTACTAGTTGCCTTTAGAAGGCTGCCTAATCTTGTGATTATTTACATTTGCAGCTCTGCCTGCTCAAATAAGAGCAGTCAGGGTACCAGTTGATTGCTGTAGGAACTGAGAAGGAATTTTAGTCCCAGACCCTCTGTTCCCACATTGCACTGTTGGTTAGGTGCATCACTGCAGGCAGCTCAGCTCTCCTGACATTGTCAAAGCCATAGTATTACATTAGATACAATGAGTTGATATACGATGACAAATCTCATGTTGTGCAATTCATCCAAAGTGTGTGGGTATCTGGTATAAATATACACCTTAGAACCTGTTACAGTGCTTAGGAAGCTCAACTGTCTTTCTGCTCAACCTAGTGTGGAAGGTTGTAGCTGGTAGCCTTCCTATGCTCTACACCCTTTTAGGTTTCCCATGTGGACCAGGCTAGCCAGTGAGCAGAAGGGTCAATCCATATTGTGAGGTGCCTCCAGCAAGCATATGCCTAGAAGCGAGTACAGTGGGCATGCTCCTCAGCAGAGATTTAGGAGAGGTGGACATGCTCCATCTGATCTCTTAGGCTAATCCATGTGTCAGGATTTAGGCAACAGAGGTGGATCTATACGCAGTGAGACCTAGGGGAATAAGGCAGTGCTGTGGAACTCTGTCCTGTGAGTATGGTCACTCTCACGCAAATGACATGGAGAACATAATACAGTCAGAGGTGCTAAAGGAAGGGACACTGGCAGTGCTCCTACCTTTCTTCACCTTACAGATGAATCTGGGGGTGGACAGAAGCCTGGCTTTTGGCATTCACAGATGGGTGTGACTTTTTTTCCCTGAGTTTTGAGGGGCATCATAGATTATTTCTTCCTCTGGAAGTAACTCCCAGAATAAAAGATTCATTTTATTGACATGCTCACTGTAGAGCTTTTTTAGGCCTTGCTGTGATGACAACATGCAACTGAGGAGGCTGAACTGTAATTCAGTGAGTAAAAGCACTTCTTAGGGCTTTGGGAGAGTGGGGGGATGTGTGGCTCTGACAGACAGGAAAATATCAACTGAGTGAGACATTATCTTTGTAACAGAGCCCAAAAACTATACATGCATGCACCAGGGCAGCTTAGCTAAGCAAGGAAATGGTGGTGCTGTAGGCACAGCCTGTGAGAGAGAGTGTCAGCATGTGGGGATGATGGTGGGGAGGCTTCCACATACTCCTCGTACTGCAACCATAGCAGGTGTCCCTTATACTCCTGGGTAATGAAGGGCTCCCTGGGAGCTGCTAACAGCCTGTGAGTCCTACTGATGTCCCTAAAAGTTGAGGGTGCTCAGCATTTTGAGGGCACATTTAGCAGCTTCCAGGATTGGGTCCAAAGCTCTCATCATTTTAGTTTACAGACTTAGGGAGGTAAAAGATACAGCTTGACTTTTTTATTTTTTTTAGGGCATACTGTTTCTGAACTGCATTCCGAAGCAGGAGGTGCTTCATGCACATCACATAGACGATGATCAACCATGCAGCACAGCAAGCAGCTTTGTGATGAAGAAACCAGAACCACTGCATTTGGCTTCCCAGTTCTGGAAAGGACTTACAGGTTCTGCAAGGGAGCCAGGGTGTGTGGAGGGGGTAGCATAGATGAGAGGCTGGATTGAAGCACTCAGGATCATCCTGCATTGTCACTAGAGGTCAGTGCAAGCTCAGAAAATGCCCCTGCTGAACCTATTTTACGATGCTATGATCTGAGGAGGGGGTATCCCCAGCTGCCGATAGTGCTGTTTTATCATAGTATAATTCAGATATGGGAGCATGCCCCTGCCTCACTCAACAGCCTTCAGCTAGGCTCCCTGCTGGCCAGTGATATGTCACGTAGAAGAAGAGGCATGATAGGGGCATCTTGTCCCACATAAGAGGTAATATCATGGGAGTGTTTATTGCCAATGAGAAACCTACAGGGCTGTCAAGGGTCAGGGCTATGCTGGTCACTAAAAGAGTGACAAATGCTCTCTATTATCCCCTCTTCTTTCCCAAAGGGTGATAGAAAGGGAATAAGGAAGAGAGACTTGTGGACTAGAAGAGAAAACAAAAACTACTTTAATGAAAACAATAATAATAAAAGGAAATATATATAAATATATACAGAACCAATACTGAACACAACCCCCCTGATGGCAATTATGTCTCCAGCACCACTGGTGCTGTGTGCAGGCACTGGGGAAGTCCCAGACTGGATTCAGCAGCAGATGGGAACCGGATTCAGAAGCTGGATTCTGGAACTGTATTCAGGAGTACACTGATTTGGGTTCAACGGCAGAATGGAGAGAGTCTTGCTTGAACACCAGCCATTGAAGAAAAGGGCCTGACCCTCGTGATCTCTCAGCTTTATAACAAATATGATGTATATGGAATGGAATACCTCACTGTTCAGTTAACATCCCGTGTCCTGTCTGCTCCTCCCTGCTGGTGCAGCCTCTTACTCTGCACCCCCAACGTGGTACACAAGATTTAGCTTGGTCTCCATACCAGTACTTGGTGCTAAATACAAAAAAAATGCTGTTAACTTCAGAAAGTGCAGTTACTTAGGAGAGACTTAGCCAAAAAGTAAAATCACTGAACAGAATTAGTTCTGTTCTAAATCAAATGAGGACAAGGGCAAGCAGAAATGGAAGAAGAAACTTGATGAGGGAGCGAACAAAAACTTCCTAACCATCAGGCCTGAATAGATGACTGTGGCTCAATTCTCTTCAGCCACTGACAGCCGGTTTAGGCTCAGGGAGATAAAAAGGTTTGCCCCTCAATCCTGCAGTTAATGCAATCCCCTCTGCTATGTACTGTGAGAAACTGAAGCAAAGAAATTGCATTGAGCTGAGGCATGCAGGATGAAAGCAGAGAATAGAGGAGACACTGGGGTGGCCTGAAGATGGAGAGACTACAGTCCTTTAGGACCTCCACAGTTCCTGGCTTAAACCTGGCAGTCAGGTCACCCCTCACCACCTCCCCAGCTGCTGTCCTGGGCAGCTGTCTGCTTCACCTATGCCTGTGGCTGTTAAGCAGCAATGAATGGGGAAAGGAATAGACCTCCAAGGAGAAACCTTCCATATTATTTTCACAGTGTGACTAACAAACAAGGGCATTTGGGTCAGGATTCACAAAACTCAAGCAGCACAGTCATATCCAAGTCCATTGTGCTTTGGAGCAGAACCAGTGCAGCAAAGGTAGTGAGACTGGGCTGATCCATAGTGCTAATGGAGCTGTTACAGCACACTGGGCCTTATGAACATTCATATTCAAACGACTGTGGATTTGACACACACTAAGCACCCACGCTGACCTTCTCCCATGTTGGATCTCTCTCCCTCATTTTATTTTTCTGCTCACTGAGAAAAAAACCAGATTTTTGCACTGTCTGCTTCAAAGGCAAAATTTAATGAAAAGCAGATGCTTCCTACCATAACTGTTTCCTTTCATCCTTCCCTAGATGACCCTACACTCTCCCTGCTGCAAAGATAGAAGCAAAATTTGGCAGACCATCAAGCTGGGAGTCATGCAGGGGACCTTTATTGTCCAGGGGAAAATTAATGTCACTTAGGGAAACACGTGTTATAGATAAAAGCACTACTTACTTAGAGAAGTCATGATAGGAAAGTTAGCCTGTTCCTACTTTTCCTACTTTTCTGACCGTTCTACCTGTGTTGCACAGGTCTCCAAGTATCAGCAAAGCTTTTGTGCCATAGTAGAGTCAGATCTAGATGCAGTCCTGATGGAAAACACTGCACAGCCATGCATACATCACACAGTGTGCAGCTGAGAGAACAAAACATGTCCCTATGTTGTAACCTTACTCTCTTCCCCTGAATCACTGACCTTATTGTGCCTCAAGCCAAATGGAGCTCTTCTTTCATCAAAGTGCTCTTTGAGAAAGTGCAATGGATGGAAAGCAACAGCTCCTGAGCTCTTGCTTCTCATCTCTTTCACTGTCCAGATTTGCTGTTTATAACAGCATCCTTCATATGCCTGGATTCATCTCAACTTTCTTATTTTCACATAACCTGTTCTAGAAAGGTTGAGAACATGTCTGCAAAGTCACATCTAGCAGGTCTAGGAAGACAGATTTCTAGTATGAAAGAGAGAAGTTGTACTAACTCTGCCTTCTGGGCTTACCACAATCTTAATCCTGACAGTTCCCAAGATGCAAAATAAGGCTACTATCTTCATTCCCATCTTCAGGACAGATTAACATGCACTGTGTTAGGCACCATTTGTTATCATGTAACCAAAATCACTCTTCTCCTAATCTGATACTCAGCCCTTCCAGCGGTGGGCTGGCTGACACATGCCATGTCACCCACCACCACTCTTCTTCCTTGGGACTACTTTCCTCTTGCTTCCCAGTGCTGTCACCTTCCAGAGCTCCCACAGGTACTCAAAGGGCAAACGTCTCAGCCGTAATTCTCAAAGCCATCAGCAATTACCTTGCATCCTGTTTGCCATTCTTCACTATCACACGTGCACTCTTAGTTCCCACCAGCATTGAAAATATCCAACAGCCCTTGCCTTTTTGAAGGGCAGTGCAGACAGCCATTTACACTTTAAATAGATAGTAAAATGAAGCCACCTGCATACGTACCAGTTCCCAAACTGCAGAGCAGAATGATAGATAATGGAAATGTACCAACACACCAACAGTTTCCACTAGCAACTGCTGCAGAATAGCATGATATCAACTTCAAATATGGACAGGAAATGGCTTTTGATATCAAATGTAAGTTTCAACCCCATAAGAGTCTCTAAAAATAAGCATTTTATTCCCACTCGCCCTTCATTTGATACCAAAGGGACTGTGGAGAAGGACCAAACTCTAGAAATAGAAATAATAACAGAGGTGCAGTTTTAATTAACTAATCCTGTATTCTTCTCTTTTCTACTGGACCCACTGCCTCATTCAGCACACAGAAGTGCTTCACAGATGAGGCTCTCTTCCTTATTCACTCTGTGGCCTTATTTATCTGCACACCTGCAGTGCACTGCACAGCATACAAAACTCTGCTTCCCTCCTGGGCTTTTCGATTTGCCTCGTTATTATCACTGCTGAGCAGTTCCCAAACTCAAAAGGACTTTTGTCTTCTAGTCACCTCTACAAAATCAAACCGTTATCACAGGCATTTTAGAGACAGGGAAATTGATTTATAGGAAGATCACAGCTAAAAAGCTGCATTGCTGACCATTAATTTTGGCCGCCACAGTGGCTGGCTGCCTCTAAATACAAATGGAAACAGATCGTGGCTACTACTGAAATGTTGGGTGTGTGTGATTTGCTCAGCATCACATTCAGAGCCCATGATAAAGGCAGAGAGAGAAGAGTGGGTTTCTACAGCTTACTGTATTGTCCTCAATATGGCTATTCATCTTCATGCCTGTGCACAGGGGTAGAAGGAAGGTTGCACACATCTCCTTAAGCCACCAGTCACCTCAGGTTGGGATTCCTGATCTGGGAAACACCATGAAATTTCCCATCAGTGTGAATCCTCTGGATGGGAAACACAAGAACACAAAGATAAAAGTCAAAAGAATCAATTAATCTTAAGTGCCACTATCAAGACAGCAATAGCCTATGTATAGAAATCTCCATGCACTCAAAGCATAGCTCTCATGGGTTTCAGCTGTAGTGATTCTGCAAAGCAGAATACAAGGGGTCCTGTCAACCCCTTTCCTCCTCTGCATTAAGTCATGTCATCCTAGATCTGGTTTTAAACAACTGAAAACAAGCTGTGTCTTGGCTGAGAACCATGTGTTTCACATTTGCATCCCAACTTTAGGCCTTCTTGCACATTGAGGCCATTCAGATGGCAAGCTGTATTCAGGACTTAATGATCTGTTTCCCCTTCCTCCAGTATGGGCACAGTAAATCACTGGCAAATTGTCCTGATAATCTTTTAAAAGGGAAACAAATAAATTACATATAGTGCATTTTAAAATACCAAGTCCTTGGAAAAATAATGTTCTGCAACATTGGTGCAGAGCATGGGTTCAACTGGATGGCTTAAAACGCTTACAAGTAAGCTTTCACTGCCAGCCCACCCTTCCAAAGTCCTTATGCCTGGAACTCTTTCCTTTCCTAGGCAAAGATTTTGCCAAACTTGGCTTGCTCAGTCCGGTCTTGGTCATTGCAGTTCCCTGCACCATCCAAAGAAAGGCTTTTCTAGCAGACTAAAACTTTTGGAAAAATCTGAAGAAGAAAAGCTGAAGTTTGGTCTGTTTAAAGGTTGGGTGCTTCTCATCTAGGCTGCTGGGGCCCTGGCTTCCAGGGCAGAATTTTACACACCCAAGTCTTAACCAGGAGATGTAAGTGGTCATGACAAGAGATCTGGCTGCACCTTCTGCCCACCGAGAGCTGCACAGAGTACAGTGATCTGCTCGCAGGACCAGACTTCAAACACTGGAGAAAGATCTTAAGATATCTTTATGTGTGGCCACCTAAGATACTTTTCTCATTTGACGAGAGCATAAAGTGGCATGCACAAACTTAGCCTCAGTAAATGGCTACAGTAATTTGACTGTCCCACAAGATCACACAGAAACCTGTGGCAGAGGCAGACACCCCCTCTGAACTCTTGGGACAGATTAACAGCCTTAATTTTCTTCAAATTTTCCAATATCTGTAGTGACTAAGGCAAAGGCTTTGAGCTCTGCAGTCCTTATTGCTACCAAGCTCTGATCTCTCCCAAAAGCTGCTCCAGCTGTGCCTGTTCAGAAAGAGATGGTCCTGTGTTGAAACACCATGTGCTCATGTATTTAAAGATGAGGGAATGGTTCGGGATGTCAAAGCAATTAGTTCAGGTTCACACCAAACCTAATTGTGACATCTCCTGAGTACCCAATTTTGTTCCTCAAATTAAGTCTTTTTATCATCAAAAGACTATTTTCCAGTGTGTGCAGTATACTTAAAAGAAGAAATTCCCTCCTGTGGAGTTCACTGTGTTTCTGTCCACTTAAGCTTCATCTGACAACTTATTTGTATGCCTTGAGCTAACCATCTGTATAGGAGTAAGCATTAGCTATAGCTTACATGTAATATACAGCACAAAATACATCCACATGTGCATTCAAACAAAATGTCAATGCTATTTCTCAAAGAATATGGAAGTTAAGGGCCAGAGGCCAGGGAAATAATTTTCAGCTTTTAAGTGACAGACAATGGAAGTGATCCAGTCTTGCATCTCCTAAGTACTGGCAGATTGGCCAGGATTTGGATGCTAACAAAAAGATTCAGTACATGAGCCTGGTTTCAATTAATGAGCATGTGTCCATATGGCTCTGTGTGTGCATGTGTTTATACTGAGTGTTCTTTCCTATTAATGAGCATTGCATAAGTACAAGCATACATACTTGTGCCTGTGAAGACAGGTTCAGAGCTAGTTCAAAAATGCCCAGCAGCACAGGCAAAATTTAGTGTCTTGTATATCAGCTGGGACAAAAGACCTTGGGAATATTTATTTTAAACAGAAAACCTCTTTTCCCTGGCAGGAAATCAGATCCATGTGGCAGCAATGAAAGCAGCAAACCCAAGCCACTGACCATACAGGATCTGCCACTGTGTTGGGGCAGGGTAGCAATAGTTGGTGCTGGGACAAACCCTACCCAGGGAGGCAGAGAGACCAAATATCATCAGACTTGCCCCTCGTAGGCACAGCAGCCAGGCTGCCCTGCTCTGCCTGCAGCATGAGGAGGCAGAGACTGCCAAGTGCTTACTGCTTAAGTGGCTGGTACCAGTTTCCTCTTGCAGTGGCAGATCCTGCCATTTTGGCACTCTGAGTAGCCTCCCTCAATAGGAAACATCCTGCTGTGCCCATGCCTGCATCTGGCCCACCTGTGTGCATATCAGATCACACACTTGCCTGAGATTTGTCAGCAAACAACGTGGCTTTGTGTCTTGTCCACTGAACTCACTTTTCATTTTAGCTTTTTTTAAAAAACAATGTAGTTGTCAGCTCAGTAGTTGTCAAGACATGTAGAAGGAGGAATATGAAAATGAGGAAAAATACTTTGTACATGATAGGAAATTCAGATCTAGAAATTTTTAAACAATTTGTATATCATTAACCTTAATCTAACTCTTTACCTCCCTCCATCTCAGTTTCTTAAATTTCTTAATTCAAAATTAAGATGTACTAAGGCCTTATGAGGAGAGGCTTAGGGAGCTGGGCTTGTTTAGCCTGGAGAGGAGGAGGCTGAGGGGAGACCTTATTGCTCTCTTCAGCTACTTGAAAGGTCATTCTAGGGAGGCAGGTGTTGGCCTCTTCTCCTTTGTGACTGGTGACAGGACTAGAGGGAATGGGCTTACGCTGAGCCAGGGTAGGTTTAGATTAGATATTAGGAAGAATTTCTTTACTAAAAGAGTGGTTAGATATTGGAATAGGCTGCTCAGGGAGGTGGTGGAGTCACCATCCCTGGAGGTTTTTAAGAAGAGGATAGATGTGTTTCTTCAGGGGATGATTTTGGGGGAAGAGTAGTGTAGGGCTATCGGTTGGACTACATGATCTTGAGGGTCCTTTCCAACAGTAATGATTCTGTGATTCTGTGATTCTGTAATAAGGTTGATGGTGACCAAACAGAAACACAGACTCTGTTAAGGCACTTATGTGCTCTTTTAGGGTTATTTGCCTTCCCAGCTCTACATTTCTTTCCCCCAAGATGCACTAACTTTTCATTGTTCTAACTAATGCTTAATTTAAGATGGCACACTTTCATCTCTGCTGATAACAGTACCTAAATGTTTTCTTTAAGTTCCTCTTCAAGCTATTCTCTTGTTTTATTCCCAGCATCCACATACACAGGGCTCAGGACCTGACAATATTATCATACACATGGATATTAAAGAGCAAGACAGTGGCCTGATATCAGCAGCACAAGACTGAAAGCTATGTGGTAAGGAGGGGGTTAGGACAAGATATGCCACAAGATCTGGATGAGTTCAAGGATAGCTCAGCTGCTTGGGGACAAGCGTGGGCCCAAAGATCCTAACAGCTATGTGTAAGGCTTATGTCTAAGACATTCATTCTTGCCCTGCCAGATGCCTGGTAGCAGTGCAGCCATTACTTAGCCCAGTTTTAATCCCAACTCAATATACAATAGAGTTAACACTATGCTTTAGCACTATGCATAAGCCATTAACTCCTGCCAATGCCAACCCCTCTCCATACTGGGGAGCATACTGAATGCAGTAACAGCATGAGCACTTTAGCATCTTCTGCTTGAAAACAGCCTTATTTGCTGCTTACCCCTCATCTGCTGCATACAGAACCTTTTTGGACCTTTTACAAGCAGAGACATTCTCCGTCTCTATACTGAACAGTTTCTTCCAATGCAGAGACAATCACAGAAAGACAGAATGACAGAATGTCAGGGGTTGGAAGGGACCTCGAAAGATCATCTAGTCCAACCCCCTTGCCAGAGCAGGATTCTTCCCTGACCAGGAATCAAACCCAGGCCCCAGCGCTGAGAAAAACAAATCCTAACCACTAGACCACCACTTCTTAATCCCCTGTAGCAATTAGCAATGAAAGCCACAAAGTAATCCACAACCAAACTATTCATCCAGATTTTCTTTCCAGAAGCACTTCCAGTATCTGAGTGCCTCAGAATGACTCTCTGCACCTTGTGTTAATTTTCCTGCTCAACTCCATGCCAACTCTGTTTCCCCACAGGATCAACTTATACCCTGAATTATTATTTTCCCTGGGAAAAGGGAAAATGTAATTCAGAGTGCTCAAACACAGCTTTAAGGGCTTTTGTAAATCATGTTCTAGAGTATCCTGTGGTGCAATGACAGAGCTAAGTATTAACATAAGCTCTTCAGGAACCAGTACTTGAGAATGGGTATACCCAGGCACAACACAAGTCCCAGAAGCACTTCTGAGCCAAACCCCAACACTGCAAACCTTGACTGAACCAAAGAGCCCACTCTGAGGACTCTCAGCTGGAGCACATTGACACCTGGAGGAGACCTCCATGAACAGAAAACACATCATAAGCCTCTGAGGCCACAGCTTTGCTCAGGAGACCTCAAGGCAGTGCAGAGGTAGCTACATGAAACGTGGGCCAGAAGGACAGGAGGAGGGTGGTAGGTGTGTGGATAAGTGAAGTGAGAAGTGCAGGGAGATGTATCTGCCTGGCAGAGCAACAAAGCCAGGAGTGGGACTGGGGACCAGAACTGAGGGATAGCAAGAAGTTTGGAGTGGTTTATGGATGGGGTTAAATTCCAAAACTCAACAATTTTAAAAGCCTTTTTTTTCCCCCTTTGATGATGGGATGTAATAACAAGCCTAAATTAATATGCTAAGACCAGAGACAACAGATGGACACCAACCAGGAGTGGAATAAGAAGAGACAATGAAGCAATTCTGGTCATTTTGACAGATCATGAGCTCAGCAGCCTCCTACCCACCCATACCAATTAATAAGCATATCAGTCTTTGTTCTTCAGACTCTATTTTCACTGCCTCCAGGAGAATTTTATTACTGTGTTTGTACTCATCAGAATTTTTACTCTTTATTTACTCCAAGTATGTTAGGGACCAAGAGTCTGAGGTCTCAATATGATGGAATTCCTGGCCAGGACAAAGACATGAAGTTTTGTAGATGAACCAAGAGAGAAGGTAGAAAACCAGCTCAGGATTCATGAATGGCTGTGGCCCTGTATCTATAGCAGCCCGCACACGGTATGCCAGGCCTGTGTTCTGACATGCAAGTGAATGGGGAGACCACGTGGTATTTACATATCCAGAGCTGGTTTAAAGCTATAAATTTGCAGGCTCCACACTGACATCATGCTGGGTCTACTGAGGGGAAAAAAAGCAAGCATTTCTTCCACCCTGGTGATTCATTCTTCCATGTCTCAGACATCACAGAGCTTAAGCCAACCATACCTTTTCAAGCATTTTCTCTCAATTAAATACAGATGTAGGTATCCACAGCAAAGAATGTTATCCTTTAAGAAAAAGCTAACAACACTAAATACCTGTTTTCATCCTTGTAAAATATCTGAGGCCAGTACCAAGCATGTGAAGGATTTAAATCTTTGGAGAACATAAAGGACTTCAGGGGTAAAACATAAAAATCACTTAGCTAAGTTGAAATCATTATCTGTATAGAAAATAGTGCAAGCTGATAATTGTGATAAGGAAGGCAAATTCACTTCTTCCAGCATAATTCATTGTAGACAACCTGAGTGCTCTTTCTGGATGGCAAACAGCAGCTACTATTAAATTTTTGCAAATGTCTTGTCAAGAAATTACATTTATCACAGCATTTTCTTCCTCTAAGAGTATGGAATAAGCTGGTAGCATCAGTAGCTTGCATAGGCAGGTGTACTGATTCAGAATAGGATGAAAAATACAAAAGACAAAACTGTGATGCACCTTGGCTTGAAACAGCACTCTTCCTCTGAGATTTTGAAGTGAAACCCAGGCACTAACAAAGCCATCCACTCATTTTACCTCTAACTTCAGTTAGATACCAAGAAAGGATATGAAGAAAGATATCACAGAGACCAAACCAGAGACAAAGAGGCAAAACCCCAGAGGACTAGCGAGACTGTGGCATAAAGACAGAGGAGAATGATTTGTTTTGCTTGGTTTCAAGGGGCAATAAATAAGTGAGGGTTGTAACAGATGAAAATATCAAAGTAAGAAGGAGGCAAAATTACTACCTTGTGCAGGAAGTGGAAGGATATTCAGTTACAACAGAGGTAGGTACAGTGAAAAGTTTTCTGCATGTCATCTAAATAACTTGTGAAACTTACTATTGGAAGATGTTACTAAGACTTTAGCAAAATGTAGAGCAAGATTCATGCATCTTGCAATGGATATGCACTTTTAGGAGCTATGTGTTTATCACAGGACCTAAAAAATAAGTTCTATGTGGCATGGATTAAGAAGAAAGTATACCTCCAGGAAGGTTATCCCTAAACAGTGTTTTGTGGGATGCTGTCCTTTCCTCTGAAATGCTACAGACAAGCCAGAGGTAGCCTACCTCATTCTGATCGCATCTACAGGATAATTCCAGGGAGGTATTTTCACAGCTGAATGGAGGAATTGTATGCTATTTAATCTAAGTATTGGAAATACTTACCAGCATCTCAGGCTGCACTGCTAGGAGATCAATTATTACATGAATAAAAGGAATTAAAAGCTTTGTCAAAAAAACATCAGGAAAGAAGCTGCCCTAAAAGATACATAGACCAAATTCTCAGGCTGTCATTACTGAGATGGAAGAGAGCCCTCCCTCCTGCCCATCGCCAAATATGTGCTGCAGCAGGGGGGAAGCAGACTGAGTCTCCCAGGTGAAATACCACTTTCCCCCAGCTCCCAGTAATGTTAGTGGAAAAGTTCCTCCTGGGCTGACTGACCAACAGAGCCACATATGTGAAAACAGTAAGAGTTGGCCTCAATGGTACAAAATAAAAGCAGAACCCACAGCATAATGGCTTAAGTTATTGTATAGTTTATTGAACACAGAGAGACTCTGCCTTGCCTGGTGGGACCTGGCCTGGCAGCACTACAGTGGATCCAACAGCTGTCAGGTGCCCTACACAGCAGCTGGAATAAAGTAGAGCTAAGGGGGACAGAGAACACTTTGGAGGTAGGTACTCAGCTCTTCTCATCAGCAGGTGTGTTCGAGAAAATGAGATCATGTCTGGCTGTGGGGGAAGAGAGGGAGGTAATTGAGCTCTTTTCTTGAGTTGGATCCTGAGGTTTATAGGAACATACATTCTGAGGATGAGGCTACAATCTCTGAATATATGGGCATTTGCATGTAGCATGTAAATCACAGTACTTCGGCAGACTTCAGTGGAAGAATTCAGCGGCACAGTACCCCTTAATTCCAGACATCAGAGGAACCAAAGATTGTTTCTATTTTAGAAGGAATTCTGAACAACTGGGGGGGGAGGGGCTGGTGTGTTTTGGTTGGTTGGTTGTGGTTTTTTACAATGTTCAAACCCAACAATACAATTCTATTAATTGTCTGGAGCAAAATAGCCTCTCTTTCCTCCTGTGTCCCTAACCACTCCAGAAATCAAAAAGATCACCGGGATGGGGAAGAGCAGCCTACTGCTATCAGAGAGAATATAACAGAGAATGAACACTTGAGTAAGCTAGCTACCTGCTAGAGGACTTGGACTTGATGTCTTTTGCACCTCATAAGCCAGCACAGACTCTCTGAGATGCTGCAAATTGCTTAACCTGGTGCACTCTTGTCCTGACAGGAGTCTGTGGTGCTACATCAGCCTTGTTCCTCCCCCTCCTTGCCTGCCTCCCTCACATGTGCATGCATGCACTGAGTAGGTCAAGTTTCCACCTTTGAGTGGAAGGTGACATCTCGTCTCTTCAGGAGGGTCATTCAGGGAGTTAGCAATTTAATCCAGGCTTTCAAAGCTCTCCTGCCATTCAATGGCTTGACTTGGCTTCCTACTGCTCTGTAGTGCTTCAAGGTTATTTCTTCTGTGTGGATTTGATTTTTATTCTCTCTGAGATCAGAAAAGAAAGAATCTTTTTTTAGCATGTATCAGGGGCTGGCTTAGGAGACTAAAGAAAAGCAAGGTCATTGGTTCAAGCTAAGCCATACCATTGTGAAAATGCTAACAAGCTTGTGACAAAAAGGGAACTAAGGCTCTCTTGATTGATACAAATTATTGGACCACAGAAGGGCCAACAAGCCCATCACCTCTGCACTATGTCACAGACAGGATCCTAATGTCATCTACTGTACCACCCAGATCTCTCAGTCAAAGGTAGATCAGGCTTGTAATATCATATTGTCTTCAAATTGATTAACTACTCAATTTTCTCAGCAGCCTGGAAGAGCAGGTAATGGTTATTATTGCTATTCAATGCAAGAGAGAATTGTGGCTGAGCCATTACTTAGAGTACAATCAGGACAGCAACCTGAGAACAGCCTGGCTCCCAGACCTCCTCCTGACCCCTACAGCTTCCATCCAGTTCAGCAACAAGATGAAGACACAGCTCATGTCATGAGAAAACTTATATAAACTGTCTGCCTGGCCCCAGCTGCTACTTAAGTAATCACAATAATTCTTTTACCTACTTATGGGCAAATAGGCAGCATTTAGTAATCAGATTGGGGTGGTGTCTACACAGAAAGCAAGCAATCCAAATCTACGACAGTTCTCACCATGATGACCCCAGCTCTGCAGCATGTTTTCCTCTTCAGTTGCACCTTGGCTGACCTTGGATACATGGCATCATTCATAACCCGACCTGCAAACACTGAGCAATAAGCTCACTGCCAGCACCCTAAAGGGGCTACATGGCTGCTTTGACCCCCAAAGGTCAAAAGGCATAGGTTTGTCTGAGCTTTCTGGGAATAGGTTTTTATGTTCCCCTAAGTGTGTGCACACATAAACACACAGACAAAAGTTTACTGCGTGTTGAATACTAAAAGGATCACAGATGGCCTCTCAAGCAGTATTTACTCTTTTCCTGCTGTAAGTCAGTCTCTTTCCTTCCTTCTTTCCAAGCTGACCCTTGGCTCTTCCTCCCAAGGGGCAGCTGTCTCCTTCCTCAGCTGGCAAAAGATGAAATACCTCATTGTTCCCTGCTGGATTTGCATTGCTTTCAGACTTTCACTGGCCAACCCAGCATACACATCACAGCCCCACGTATTCAGAAGGCAGCAGTTTCTTCCACAGGGTCCTGTATTGGTCTGTACTAGGATGTCCCAGGAACATAGAGATAAGGGCCCCTGCTTGACAGACATCTTAAGTGGAATGTTTACATTATAATTGACTGAATCATGTGATTTCTTAAAGGAGAGCAGCTCTTGTTCTCTAGATAGGTCTGCAGAGATGGCCTCCATTGTGTTCTGTAGACTATGGGAGAGTCAAAGTCAGACAATAGCATGAAAAGGAAGGTTTGGGTTTCTGATCCAGACAGAGAGGTGTTCCACAGCTTTATATTACAGGGATCAGCACACCTAGAGTGCAAGATGTGATTCTAACCTGGGACAACCACCTTCTGATCATGGTATCTTTTGGAGGCATGACACAAGGAAAGATGTCCCTCTGGTCTAACCATGCATGGTCAATCTTAAGTTTTTAAGAGTCTGGGGTAACGAAGCAGCCAAACAGTGGTGCTGCTTCAGCTGAAGTGCTTAAGAAGAGAAGGGTGAAGAAAGGGCAACATCTAGAAAACATAGAAGCACTTTGTGTTGGCTCTTCACATGTGCTTCCTCTCTCCTTCCTTCATCATTTTCCCTGTTCTCCACAGAGTCAGCCCCCACTGGAGAGCAAGAAATCTGCTTCTGAGCTAGAGGTTTAAAAGGAAATATTATGGCAAGGTCAAAGTTTCAGTACATGCTAATTTGAAATTAATTCAAAATCCAAAACACTCTGTGAATTTTTTTAACTGCACAGCAACAGCTTCCACTGCCTGCAGAGTAAATACAGCACTTCTCAGGCCAAGCCAATTTTCCAACTAAACATTACTAGGCAACAGAACAATATAATTTTTAATAGAGAGAACTGGTGAAAGTGTGTGGGAAAACAATGAGAAAATGTTATACCAACATTTGCAAACTTCCCCCTTAAAAAACACACACACAAAATATGTCTTACAAATGGCCATACACCTTTGGATAAAACTCAAAAATAATAGAAATCTTAAATCTTCAGCGACCACCAGAGGGCTCTGGGTACGTGTGAGAAGTGATCAGCTGAAGTTGACTCCTTAATTCGTACCAAAACGCCTGTGCATGTTAGATACCAGGTAAGTCTCCTCATTCTTTGCATTTCCTCCTATGCAATAAAAAAGTGCAAAAAAAAAAAGAAAAAATTCTTCTCAGTAGTTTTTTTTTTTTGAGAAAATGCTCAGGAACACTGCCACAGTAATATGACTTCTATCTCCACGTCATCACATGCAGGATAAGTCATCTTTCATCTTCACACACAGAATATCAGAAAACAACAGACACTTCAGAAAACAAAAAGAGAAAGAGGGAGAGGGAAGAAAAAACAACCAACCAAAAAAAACCCCAAAATAAAACAAAAACAAAACCCCAAACAAACAAAAATACAAAGAAAGGGAAAAGAAGACTTTTCCTTCGGAGAGCATCATTCATGCAATATGCAGGGCATCTGCCAACAACTCTCAAGGGCGCTGCATGTAGATCACCCTTTCACCAGCTGGCTAGGGGGAGAATGTGATCATAGACCCTCTGAATCTGGGTGAAGAAAGAACTCTCTTCAGCACAGCTGCTTTTAGACCCTAGGGTGGATGCCAGCACCAATAACAAAGTTACATGGCATGCACTGTTTCACTGGAGACAGTGGAATTGGTCTGGTTTCAGCAGGACCAACTGAAATAGCTGCTTTCCAGAAGACACCTTCTCTTTAGTGCAGTGAGTAATGCTGTTTGGTATGGAGTAGCTTTTGTTTGACTTTTGCTTCTTTCCAAGGATACAAATTTCACCCCTGACAAGCCCAAGGGATGCGTAACTAAATCAACTAATCTGGAGAAATGGACTGTCATGCATTTAGGACTACATGCTGTTTGGGAACCATGAGAGGATCAATGAGATGCTCCTAAGGGATTATGTCTCTTACCTCTCAGTGATTTCTGTGGTGATTCTGACACTCACTTACAGAGATGGCATTTAATCCTTAGGCTGCTGGCAGAACTGAGGTCTTAAGGTGAAACTCAATCATACGCTGAGCAGCAAATACCCTTATTGGTGCACACCCTACCAGTTGCTACTACTGGGGATGATGAAGACAGAACAAAACCACAGTGGGAATGGTCAGTAACCAGGAGTCTCTATAAGATATATCTGATTAGTAAATGGCTAATGTTGTTCTTTCTCCCAGCTTTTCAAGGCAGATCCCCATCCCTGGCTGGTAGATGCCAAAATGTGGAGAAGACACAGAGAAAAGGGAGGAAGTTTGCTTTACCTATTGTACATTGAGGTCAGCTTGCAGTGCATACGCTGAGACAACAGCAGAGACAATAATTCATATCATCTGGACAGAGCTGCTCCATGACCTCTCCGTGTTAGAAGCAACTCCCAGTCAGAACCAAGAGGAACCAGAAGAGGTGCTTGCTTATGCCAAGCTATGTTTTTCAAACTGGTGCTGGTACAAGAAGAGAGGAGATCTTATCAACAGAAATATGCAGAAACCTAAAAATGCAGATCAAGGCATGGTTGGGTTTTTGGGGGAGAGGGGTGCATTGTTTTTTGTTGGTTTTTGTTTGGTTGGCTTTTTTTAAAGTTTCTAGCAAGGGTAGACATCTGTTCATCAGCCTTCTTTAGCTAACTTACCTGAGGGCATTCATAAATCACATGAGAAGCTAACCTTAGCCACACATATATTTTCTAAATCTGATTTGATATGTAAATAACAGATGGTGACCCTTCGGTGTCCAGCAGTCCAGGGGAGGTGAAATTATTTCCATTCCACAACCACCATTCTTGTGAATTGTCCCCATTCTATCGCAGTTACTACAAACTGTAGTAAACTCAGCTGGAAAGCTTGCCAGAACACAGCACTGGGCAAGTTCAAGGTATGTATTTCGCTACAAGTCTATAACCTGTGGGGCTACATGAAACAGTCAGCACAGAGGAATCTTTCAGTTTGATCTTCTTCAAAGAGAGTGTCTACCTATACTTCCAAGAAAGGATCCAAGAGCCCACAAGGCAATAAACCCAGGAGGCATCTAGCATAGATATCCAGCAGATTCCTGTTCTTAGAATGATTCTAGTACAAAATGTTCCCTAGTTTGTCTTGCTGATGAAGATAGTTCTTAAAAATGGACATCATGAAAGACGCCATCATAGGACAAGTGCTATTTCGGATGCCCAAGGGTGGTACAACCAGTGTTTGTGAACACAGTGTATAAGCAAACAACAGTGTTGTGCTCATGAGCAATATCTCTCCAAGAAGCCAAGCAATATCTCCTGAAGTAGCCAAGCTTCAGTTATGCATACTCAAGGGGCATGATGGCATTTACTTGCAAGGACGTTTTGGAAAATGCCCAAATGACATAAATACCTAATTCTCATTTTTGAATTTGAACTAGACCTTAGGGGTAACATTCATCATATAGATTTGAGCTACCTAACAATTAGCAATCTGGGCAAAACTAATCATTTGGGTTCACTCTATAGCAGAAGGGGAGAAAGAGAAACATGCAGAGGGCAATTCAGTGGATCTGATCACAAAATAGACAAGAAGTGGGCAATACTACTCACTCAGTGCTCTGTTAGATCTCTTTGTTAATGCTCAAGTTACAGCATGACCTCACTGGAACATGTTGTTGATTCATATCATAGAGTCATTAAGGCTAGTAAAGACCTCTAAGGTCATCAAGTTGAACCATTAACCTAACACTGCCAAGTCCAGCACTAAACCATGTCCTTAAGTGTCACATCTATATGTTTTTCTCTCTTACTGTGAAAGGACCCCAAAGAATAAGCTGTGCTTAAATGCTTAAGTTTTCTATGAGTTAAGTCGAATGAGATGAACCTACCCTCCTTTTCTATCAGTGTGTTAAAATATTTCGCTATAGAAGGAACAGAAGCAGCTATTCTAGAAAAGGGGTTTCAGGAGATACTAAGATAAATCCTACCTTTAGTGGTTTTGATAATGAAATAAGAATAATAGATATTTCAACTGTTCTGACATGAAAAGGTGTTAACAGCATGACACTTTTAAAGAACTCTGTGAGATGACGAGACTGATTTTCCAGAAGTGTTTCTTCAGTTTCATTTTGAAAATTCCCTGCAGAAGAAGAATCAGAAACACTGCTTTTCATTCCCAGTCACCAAGAAAAAAAAAAAAGAAGCCATCCATTTTGGTAAAGCCAGAGCTTCCAAGCCCCAGCAAACGGAAAACCTACACCCAGCATGACCACAGCGCAGAGGCAGCTCCTTAGGAGCTCTGCAAGCCGACTGTTGAATTTCATTCACATATGAGACATTATAGAAACCTTGCAACAAGCCAGAAGACCTGATGCTAGCTCATCTGTCTCAGGATGGTGAGAGCAGTGGTCAGAAGGTTGAATTCAATAATGTAAGGTACTGGAGATGTCACAAGCAACACTAGCTGAGCAGAAGCATACATGGGATAACTGTATGACTAAGCAGAACCAGCTTGCATCTCCTGAGTACTCCTGGGTGCATCCATCCATCTCTCATAACTTTCTTTAGAAAATCTCACTTTGTCTTCATTATGTAGAAAAAAAGCCTTTTCTGCTGGGAATAGCAAATCTATAATTTTGGTAGCTGGAGGAAGGAGCACCTTAAAGAATGGCTGCTTGAAAAACTAAGTGCAAACTGCCTCTCAGCAACAAGCAAGATTTATCCTGGAGGAGAGGGAAGCCACTAATCCCTCTGGATGTTCTCTCTGCAGCCAACATTGTATAGCAAGGAGTGAAGGAAAACCAGGTGTTCTGCATGTCACGTATTGCCTTGGGGGCATAGCTGGGGTGTCAGAGGGCAGAGGGCAAGTTAAGTTGAGAGCAGCACAATGGTCCTGTATTGCCATCCATCCTGACTCCCAACAACCTGTTCTGAGACCTGGGCTAGTTTGACCTCTTGCCTCCTGTCTATGCAAAGCAGATAAAGAGACACATAAATGTAGCGCTTTAGTTAGTATTGAAGTCTGCCCCATGCTGTCACCACCTCCTGTGTGGCAAGGTCTGTCTCTTTCCCCAGAGTTGTACATAAGACATGCAAGAGTGACAAAATGCCAGTGATAAAGCCTTACAACACCTTATATTGTTGTAATAGGAAATGAGAGCGGTTATAGGCTTCCTTAGTCCTGAATATGAGAGTGGTTATAAATTCCCTTAGTCCTGACTATTCTTGTGGATGCCATCAGTTTTTAATGAGAAACATGCTCACATGACAACTCACACTCTTACCCTTCCCCTTCCGCAACACAGCCACGTGCATTCACTGCGCCACACATCTCTAGTCAAAACCCACATTCCCTCCTGTGCTTCCCTGTACAGGCACCAAGGCAAATAAATGTGCCAGAAACATCACAAGCCCCTCCCTTATCTTCTCTTGAAACGGAATCTTCCCAGAAGAGCAAAAGGCTGAGGTTTCCACTAAATATCCCTCTTCCTAGCAGTGCCCAGCACCTCTGCAGCCTCACTGCCCATGCGTAGCCCACCATACAACACAGAGCAGCTGAGCATCCTTCAGAAGAGGCAAAAGTGTGGATAAAAATGCCTTCCTGGCCTCTACAGTTCAGCACCTGATCTTCTGTCTGTACCAAAGAGCCAACACTCCTCCCTTCTCCCTCTTTTACCTCCTACCTAGAGAAAAACTCCATATATTACTTTAAGATTAGGACTGATGTTGCATAGCAAGAGTCAAGAGGTTGGCCTATGTGGCCAAACTAAGTGCTGCTTCACTCTTCCAACACAGAAGGAGTGACTGGTAAAGCCGCTACAGAGTAGCCAAAGTGACCAAGACAGGTGTCTCACAGCATAGACTTCATACATTGGTCTCATGCAGCATGTTGCTTAGCAGGACGTTTTCTCCAGCCCTTGCCAGCAGAGGTGATGACAGGTAGGAATCCATGAAAGACTATCATGTCCCCTTTCTGTCCCTCCTCCCTGGAATCCAACCTGGAGCATCCTGGAGGAAGCCCCATCTGCTTCTCATTCCAGACCATGTCATGTCATAATTATTCCTAATTATGCCTCATTTAGCTTGATATGTACCAGATTGGGAAAGATGCCTTGTGAGAGTGAGCATCTTGGACGGCTGCAGCGGCAAGGCGAGGTGAGAGGAAGTGTGGCAGAGAAATTAATAAAGGGCAACAGCTGTGCCGCCAGGCAAGGGGCCGGGCAGGTGCGGGGCTTCGCAAACACAGCCCCGGAGGGCAGCCCCCGCGGCTGTGGCCTGGCGCCGTTCCCGCTCCTCCAGGGAGGGCTGGCACGCGCCGCCGTCCGCAAGATGGCGCCCGCTGCACCCCGCTCCAGCTCCGGGGCGGTGGTGAGGGCGGTCTCACCTCGCACAGCTCTTGTCCCAGCGTGAGGCGCCAGGGGTTGACGGGGGAGGTTGTGTATGTTTGGCCTCGGTCGTTGCAAGGCTAGAAGTCTTTTGGCTGACCCTTGCATGGAGAGGCTGCGATGGGTCCTGCTGGAAGGGCTGTCCCTGCCCCTCCTGCCCCTTTCGTCCTTTTGTCACTTGCTGCCTGTCTACTCTCCCAAACGACAGGCCTGGGAGGCTCTTTCTCCCTTGAGCCTACCCCAAGGTTCCACCGAGTCCTGGGGGGCCAGTGGGTCTTACGGCACAGGTTCATCCTGTTGCCATCTGAGACACCTCTCCTGCACCACGAGGGATACCTACAACTGACCACTACAAAATTAATGCTGTAAAAATAACATTACACACACTGGACAGGGGCTCAACACTTTTCTCATTCTTGATGGAGGCCTGACTAAGTGTTTTCTAATGGGTGTGTTTGTCGTACTGCTGGAAAGTTCCACTTCCTATTTTTCCACACAGCAACATTGCCTGCAGATGCCCAAAGATGTGCAGCATCTTCAGCTCACACACTAGAAGGCATGCTGCATGCAAGGCAGCTGATCCTGCAGGACAGCTGCTGGGAACCGTGTGGCTGCACCATGTACCCTCGCCACTGTCTCTTTTCCTCCTTGCGCATCAGCCGTAAGTTGAGGCTGAAATGCTGCCTGCTAGTGTGCAGAGACTGGTAACAAGTAGACCACAGAAAGGTGCATAAATGTCAGGGATGTCAACCAGCTGGTTTGAAAGGGGCACTCACTGCTCTGTACCTTTCCTGGGTCTGTGCTGCAGAAGCCAGAAAGTATCACAGTCACAGAATGACTTAGGTTGAAAAGGACCTTAAAGATACCGAGATGCAACCGTGTTGCCATGGGCAGGGATGCTACTCACTAGATCAGGCTGCCCGGGGTTCCATTCAACCTGTCCTTGAACAATTCCAGGGATGAGGCTTCCACAACTTTTCTAGGCAACCTGTTCCACTGCCTCACCACCCTCTGAGTAAAGTATTTATTCCTAACATCTAACCTAAATCTCCTCTATTTCAAAGTAAACCCATTCTTCCTTGTCCTATCACTATCTGCCAGTGTAAAAAGTCTCTCTCTTTTTTTATAATCTCCCTTTAAGCATTGTAAGGCCACAATAAGGTCACCTCAAAGCCTTCTCTTCTCCAGACTGATCAATCCCAGTAATCCTGCTTCACTGTGAGTCAAAGACAACTGTGTAACAACAGCATTATTGTGATCTGGGCAAAAAGACATTTTTACAAAACATTTTGGGGCATAGGGAAAATAGCCAGTGCAGGGAGAAATCACAAAGTGGTGTCTTCAAGTGCATTGCTCAATTTCTGGAAAAAAAGACCCAAAACCAACCAACCAACCAAGGAAACAAAAATCCCCTTCATTTTTTGCTTGGGCCTGACCTCGTGTGACTAAAATGGCTTTTGAGAGAGTCAGCAGTCCACCGTAGCTGGCTGCAAGCTGCATCTCTGAGCTGATACAGGCATTGCTTCTGCAAAGCTGCTAACCCTCCTCTCTGCCTCTTTTTCCTCCTCAGGATCCACCAGGGAGACAAGCCTGCTTTCAGCCTGTCCTTCTTCCAGCTCACCACTCCTCTGCTGCAGGGAAATGGGGCCAAATTCCAGAGGGAGAGAGGGAGGCAAAGCCACCTGCAATGCAATCAAATGGCTGCCATGGGAAGAAGCCAGGCAGTGAAGGAAGGATGATTTACTGACACAAGCTAAGCCAATATAAACACTTATGATACAGGTGTCTGTGCTCTAAAAGATTGCCTAGTGTAATTCAATTGTTTTGTAAACTGATTTAGCTAAATCTGTATAAAACTGGTGTTTAAACAAGCCCAAACAGTGTTTAAAAAGTCATTCATAAAACATATCACCATAAAACAAATACGTATTACCAAGGGTTGCTTTTGCTGACAGGATATATCTTTCCCCCTCATATTTCTTTTTCCTTCTGTTCTTTTCTTTAAAGGTTGTACATTCTTCCGTGCTGCGACTGTCTCTTTCTGTACCGTACAAAAATAAGTTTGTCTCTATTCAAAATGTGCGAGTCCCCTTCTAGCACATCTCACTTTTGTATAAAGTAGAGCTGGGGAGACAGTTACTCATTTTTACACAGACTCCAATGAGATTCAACCTGAAACAATATTTTAAAGCAGATTTTAAGCAAAGTAGTTTATGCTGGATCCAGTCTGACCCCTTTCATTCTTTCCAAATGGAACTCTCTTACAGTTTCGAGTTTTTTCATCACTTTGAAAAGATGTTCCTATTTTTCTCATTTTCAGTGAGGTCACTTTTTTAAAAACAGTATTTGGATTTTTCAGTATTTTTAAGTCCTACTCCAAAATCAGCTAAATCAAATCTTTAGCTCTGTTCAAAATTGACTGTTTCAAAATTCCAAGATTTTCTCACAAACTTGGCCCAAATGCCTAAATAGTTCAGTCTGTTCCATCAAAATCCCTTCCTTTTATAAAAAAATTGCTTGATAGATTTTGAAAAAAATAGTAAGACAAAGTTACTGTACTCCTGTACCCCTAGTAGAAGCCAACAACTGTAAGACTAGCATAAGCCAAGTCTTCTCTAGGCATGTCTTTTTCTGTGTTCTTTGATTCATACAAATGAGGAATTTGGCAAGTACTTCTTTCATGCAGCTGTTTGCACATCTGTAAGATATCTGGAGCTATCATTTGCTTTGGGAAGCAGGAGTGGGGTGGCTGTAACAGCCACGCTAACCAGCAGAAATTGTCACTGATGAGAATGAAGAAAAGAGGGATATATTTGAAAAAAAAAGACATTGAGGGGGTTGTGGTGGCCTTCACATATCAGGTGGACAGCTCTGAAGGTAGGAGGAGCTGAGGAGAACAGAAACAAGGTGGGCCTGGGCTGGTCTGTGGGGGAAATGAGAAGCAGCTTCTGGCCAGCTAGGGAAGCAGAAAACATTTAAGCATCAGTGGGACAGCTATGGCCTCTGGGATGAAAGGGGCCAGCAGTGCTGGTTTGGGATGGAGTGTCTGGAAGATGTACCTCTGACTGGGACTATGGTTTCGTGGGCAGAAGCACATCCACTGTCTGCTCCTAGCACAATCAAAGTGCACCCACAGACAGCCTTCCTCTTGCCCAGGAAGCAGACTGGACTCCCACCCTATGTCACACAGTTCTGCTAATTTACAGCCTCAAAACCGTGCAGAGGCAGAGCACAGCACTGCACGTCAGTACCTCAGAGGGTCACAGGGAGCCCACCCAAGCCCCTGCAGCCTCACTCTGCCACCGTCTGAAGAGCACAGACCCTCACATGGGGAAAATGGTGTGCACACAGAATCTCCTTGCAGAGGTTGTCACCCGTGCACACCCAGCTGTCCCAAATTCGTGCTCTTCATCACTCCCAGAGCCCCTTTCAACTGTAAGATGAGGCTGCAGGCTGGCCCTGGTACCAGCACAGAGGCTGTCTCCTAAAAGCCATGCTGAGGAGGCTGCTCTGCTCCAAAAGACACATTCAGAGCAAGCCTTGTGTACATTTGGCCAGGACCATAATCCACAACCACCCAGCCTGACAACATTGCTGCAGGCCTCAAGGGTAGACAGCCCAAGCCAGGATTGTGACTGTTTGCCTTGACATCAATTTGGATACACTCCAAGTGTAGACAAGGGATTTAGATGTCCAGATTATTTGCCCTCATAGCACCAATGCACAAACACAACTACTAGGAAGATTAGAGATATCCCATCTGCTTAAACTGCTTCCCTTTCTCTGCCAGTGCTGATCACTCTGTGGTAACATTGATGATGGGGATTTAAGCCCCAGTACCACTAACTGTGACTGGCAGCAGCTTGATGATTACATTTCCCACGGGACTACCCTCTCAGGTCTGTGCAGTCCATCTTGTCTTATAGCAGCAGTAGTCTCACTTCTGCTGGTGGGGCCCTATACCTCAGCCCCCACTAGCAGTCCCAAACACCTCTTGTGCAAAGCAGTGGGGAACAATGAAGGAGAAAAATGGCTTTTGACTTTTTATTTGGCTGTTTAGGCAAACTGAGATGGTCTAGATAATGAGAAAAAAAACCCAGCAAACAGAAGGAACTACAGCAAATGTAGATCTTAGTTGTCCTCATTTGATTGCAAGTAGTTATGCTAGCTATATTCATACTTTGAAATGTCACCTCTTTGGGCTGTGGCCAAAAATACTAAGTCCTAATCCACACTGGAAAAATAGAGGTTTTAGCCAGAAGTTTCTTAACTAAGCTTTAACTAAACCATGTATTATCAGTAATCGCTACAAAATAAGAGAGACTTTTTCAAGCCCTTCATCTTTGGAAGGAAACACAATACGTAATTAGGAGTTTACCATGCAATTACATAGTGGTTTAGTCTCAGACACTTTCCGTGGCAGTAGATAATTCTGTTGTTAGGCTATGAACTCAGTGTCTTTTAGCACTTTTGCCTCCCTGTGTCATTTGGGCGTGGGGGACAAAGCCCTCCATGACTTCAAGTGCTCAGTGTTGTGGTTCTTCTCTCCAGAAAGAGGGAACCTCCCACAGCCAAATGCACACCTGTTACTTATGAACAAGTTTTTCCAAGGACTCTGTGGGAATTTTACCAATGCTGATTCCATCAAAACCTTTCCTAGTCCAAGCTACACGTCTCCTAATTTGACTTAGCTCAACCCGAGCCTGTTTGAGAGCACAGATAAGAACACAGCAGACTAATCTGTCTGGGAGGCAGTCACACATGTATGCTGTGCTATTGCAGCCTTAAGCCTTCCAGCAATGCACAAATCGGGTTCTCTTAATGTTCCCCTCTGACCCTTCTCCTGGAGTGGGCCAGTTACTGTAGATGATGGGGAGTTAGTGATGATGGTTGATGACTGGCATATGTTCCCATATTACCAAAGAAAAGCAATTTGAATCATAGGAAACCCCTCTTTTTATTTTTCTTTCTTTCTGTGGTGGGCTCAACACCCATTAATATTTGTTGTTGTTTATCTACTATCTTGTCGTCCCATGTCAGATTCTCAGCTACAAGATCCAGCTCCTGGTTTTATTTTTGGAAGGTAAATGCAGTAAACCTGTGTATTCTCTAGTACTTTTTGATGTCCTAGTTTATTCTTTTGATGGGTCAGAGGATGCCTTCAGTGCAACCCAAACCTCTTCTGTATAAAAGAAATTGCCTTTTTCTTTTTTTAATCTTCCAGAAAACACTTTGCCCTCTAGGGCTGACAGTTATTCACACACACACAGAAGCAACAAACCCCAAACACACTATATCCTTTATAGCCAGCTTAGCAGATAAGAGCAAAGGTACCCAAAGCTGTGCTTGTGGCAGGGCACGTAAAAAGTGGAGGGAAGCAGTGGCTAGAGGATGTGCTCATAATAATGTTCCTCTGAAGTGCAGCCCACAAATGCTGAGGGGATGTACCATGATGACCACTGATATAACACTCTTCTCTAGGCTTCTCATAAAGGTTTTCATGAGACAGGGTTTGCCTGTGGACTGTAAGAGAGGAGCTGTAGTTGGACATGCATTGTTTAGAGGAAGCTGTAGGGTTTCTTAGAGCAATGAACTATGCAAGGAAACAGGCAGCTGCACAGCACAGTGAGGACCATCTCTAAAGCTCAGTGCTTAACTGCTCCTAGCTCTCTCCTTTCATCTGTTGTGCTGTTCAGCAACTGAGACTCTAATAAGCAGGTGCACATAGCTCTATGCAATGGAGGAAGCAGGCTAGGGTTGTAGGTTTGACAGCAAAGGCTGCAAGGCATTGAAACTGCGGAGACTGAAATCGTTGCTGTGAAAGCACATTTCAGCACTCTTTTCCTATGAATGGAAATCCTTACACCTCCTGCCTCCTCACCCCCAACACTCCAAAACACATTCAACTGCATTGTGTAACAGGGAAAAACTTCATCTGCAAGATAGGCCCATGGCAGCAGGGCTTCTCCCTCACCCCTGGGGAGAGCTTTCAGAAAGGGACAAAGAACTTTTTATCACACAAAGCAAATTACTGTTTCCGAGTTACATTGCTATAGAAAACCTCAGCCATCAAATGACAGAGACAAGGAATAAGAGGGAAGGATGGCAGAGAGAGTCAGTTGAGATGGAGGAATAATTTTGCAGGTTGTTTTTTGTTTGGGTTTTGAAGAATAAGAACGTTGCACTTCCAGAGTGTGATGCACAGTAAATGCTGAAAGGCCAGGCAGAGGAAAAAGGGGAAAAGGCCTCGAAAACCTTCAATACATTATTGAAATATGAGAAGGAAAAGGTTTTGTTTCCATGGCAACTGGTCCTATGGTGTTTCTGCTGAACCAATCTACCAGAAAAAGAGAATTTTCCCTTCTAGAGATGCTGGTGAAGAGAAAGATAATTACAGAGACCCCTTCCCTCAACTTGGCACATTTGTAAATATTCTACTTGATGAATGTAAGTGCTCAGATGTTATGTAGCCCTCAGAAATTATTGCCTCCAGAGATGACAGAGAGTGAGCTCCTGGGCAAATGTAGGTGACTGTTACAGGCCAAATATTTGTGAAAGTTTCAGTGCATTGTGGGTTTTTGCCCTTCCACCATGATTCTTCAGTGTATGAATATGGTTGAAGTGTCAACAGAAACTTAAGAGTTAAAATCTTTCTTGACTGCAGATTTTGGATTATGAAGTTGCAGCTCTCTTCCAAGATAAGAGAACTTTTTTCCCATCTATCACCTCCCATTGCCTGCATACCTGTATGTCAAGGCTGAGGTGCTCTTTAGGAGCTGTTTTGCCACAGCAGCACAGCAGAAAAGAATTCAGGAGAAAAAGCGCATATAAAAATAGGAGAGTGAAAACTTAAGAGATACAGAAAATACTGATATAAGAACTGTAACAAGACTCCAAGCATAACTTTCATCATCTTGCAAAGAGCATCATTAGATCATCACTTACTAAAAATGGTCAGATTCAATACTAACTGAAGCTACCAGTCTATAATATGGTGATGCTCAAAAGCCCAAAGAGAGATTGTTGTGCATGCAAAAAAACCCTCTTTACTTCAAAGAACTTAAAATCCAAGTGGGTAAGAGAAAGATGTAGATATCTGCATTTTGCAGGTGGGAGGCAGAGATGAGGTATGAGAGGTTGAAAAACCTTGTCTAAAGTTGCACTGGAAGTTTATGATAGATAGTTTATCTGCTGCAGTGTAGTCACTTAGGGTAACAACAACCACAATGTCCTGTATTTTGAGGGCCAGACCCTGAAAGGACATACTAGGAAAAATTTATTTTGGGCAGGTCTATCTGGTCCCTCCTCCTCTTTTTGCCTCTGCCTGACTAACTTTTTGGAAAGGAAACATGGGGAGCAGGCAAATAGAGACTGAAGAAAAAAATACATGTGCTCTCAGGCATTTCTGTCAGGATCATCATCATCAGAACAGGTTACAAAACTGTGCTTCAAATCAGCAATCTTAGTACCTCTGGATCCTAAGGGAAAAGCAGATCAGGTAGAGTCCAATGGCCATAGATGACATCCTCTCTTTGCTTTCTGCAGCTTTGCATCACAAGGTTTTCCCTCAATGCCCTTCTTTTGTCCTACCTAGTCAAGTGTCACTCACTCACCCCTACAACCATGAGCATGGCAGTGACAAACCATAATAGCCAACTCATGAGCAACTTGTCCATCCTTTTTTCATGTTCTGCCCCAGCTGCCTTTTAGGATTTTTCTTGCAAACTCTCAGGACACACAAAATCTACACACTTACGTCCGTGTGTGCACAATGCTTTGGACTCCATTACCCTTATACAGCCACAGTCATTAAGGATAACACCACATTACCCATCACATTACCAAAGAAGTAGATGTCTTTCTCTTATTAGGCATCAGAACAACATGGTGTCCATTTGAAAAGATGAGTTGTGGATTTTGAGCCAACTATGTCTTTTTTATGTCTTTCCCTTGCAATATTCTCCATGCAGAGTCAGACAAAACCTGCAGGGTTTTCTCAGCAACCATGCAAAACTGCTAGAAGGTGATTCTGGAGAAGCATTTTCAGTAGCCCTTGAAGCAGGGCAGTGACACAAGGACACTCACAGCAAGACATAGAGTGCTGAATTCAAAGGCAGTCAGACATAACAGATTCAATAGGACTGAATACCCCACAAGCAGCACAAAGATCCTGTAAATGATCTACCTCACAGCTCACCTCAGATCTCCACATTTAGGTATAGGTATCATATCCTTCTGGGCCCAACTCAGGGAGTTCACATGTTCAAGTTCAACATGCAGGACTCTGAAAGGTGGAGAAGCAGCAGCTGGAAAAGGCCTGAGGAGAGTGTGAGCACGGCTTCCCTGTGAACATCACCAGTGCATGGAGTCTGTCCTGGCCCAATATCAAGGGCATTCCAACTGGTTGGCTTCAAGTCAACACAGCAGTATAATTCTCATCTGCCTAGTACTACATTATCCCTTTCCACTACCCTTTTTCCCTGCATAAGTTAGAGAAGCCCCGGGGCTGAATACATGGCTTTACATAGCCCAGAGTCTTCTCTGGATAGAGAACTGGATCTCTAGATCCACCTCGTGCCAGGGATACCCCCTACACTGGCGATCGTATCAGGAGTGCGAGTCAGCGTACAGCCTTGCACACATCCTGTCTTAGTGGAAAAAAGGTTTTCATCTTCTCTTATCTGCAAGAGGAGCTGAACCCAGCCTATAGTTACCTCCCCAGCAAAAGCTAGTAAGTAGGCAGAGAGCCTTCTCCCTCCTGCTAGGACACCCCACCCGCAGCTGTGCACCTAGATAAAGTGCCAACAAATTATGGAAGCGAGGCAGAAAATCATTCATACAGCTCCATTTGCAAGATAATTTATAGCATCTGCTTCTGTATTCAAACAAGAGCAATGCTGCAGCCTTTCTAACCTGCTGCTCTTGCTGCGCGGTCATCACCATCTTCTGACTGTTTAGGGAGCTTCTGTGAAAGGGAAATTCATTAATGAACCTCAAGATGGCTATTAGCAGACTCTTGCCCTGATTACAATAGAGATCTTACCTTATTTGGTTGCCCACATCATCATAAGAGGGGTCAAAGACTGAAATAGGGTGACAGAGGTGGCAGTCTTGCTTTCACCCAGCAGTGCTAGAAGGATCAACAGTCAGGTGTAAGAGGCAAAACAGGGCACCTTATTCTCTCCAGTCTCACATCAGCAGTCATAGAAGAAGTGGTAATAATGTGCCAAGGAAAAGTGACCCAAATGTCATTTGCCTGTGTCATATTCTCAAGCTGGGAAATCCTCTTTGTGTACCTGCCATGCATTGCCAGAGTGCACCAGGCTACCCTGGTTTTTAAGTCACAAAATCTTTGTGAAACCTTAGTGATGTGGGCTGGAGTTAGACTCTCCTCTGGCCTATACTTGGCTGACTGAGACATGGACTAGCTTCTCTTCTTTGCAGCATATGCCCTGTCTCTTTTCTGTAAGCTGCTCCTCAAATGTGTAACAGCTGCCCACTGCCCATGAAACAGCATTTTCTCACCTATAGATAGAACCAAATTCCTACAGACAAAAGGTAGGTAACAAAATGTTAATCCTCTTCAAAGCAGGGTAATAACCCCCAGAGTATCTGCCTGGTCACACCTGGTTCCTGATTCTATCACAAGATAGACTAATGGAGAATCAATGCAGCCTGCCATGGTAAACACACTTTCAAAGTCTGACACTGCTTCACTGCTTCTCTAACTTGGATATCTCTAAGATTAGAGTGAATTGTCCTTTGGAGGTCCACATGTCTATATCTTGGCAACTGTAATTACAGAAGACTTGTCTCCCCTTCCTCAGAAAATTATTAAATTAAATTAACCTCTCACAAGAATGATACAAGACCTTACATGTGGGCTGAAGCACATTGTGATAATCCATGGTTCACACCACGATGCAGCCTGTGCCTTAGCCACTCAGGCAGAGCTTGCCCAGTGCTGGCTCTCTGTGATCAATCAGTACCTCCTGCCAGAGAAGGAGCAGAGAGAGCAGCAAGCTCTGCCATACTGCAGGGCACTCTTCCTGGTGCTCCTGCTGCTACTGGCCTTCCCTCTAAGAGCCCATATGCTCCTCTTCCTCCCTCCCTCTCATCTTATGCAAAGCAGCTCATTAGTCCCATTAGCAGCTGAGAACCATCTCTGATTGTTCATCAGTGATTCCTTTGTCACCCTCCATCAGTCCTGTTGAGCCTCATTAGCACTGCTAGGAAGCAAAGAATCTGTAGAGATATTTATAGGAAGGGTGGGGTGTTCTTTACACTTTATTGCTTTCTAATATCACTTCTTTCCTCACCGCATCCCTCCCAGAGAGCCTTCTCTTAATATGGAGAATATTCAGGGGGGTATATCAAGACTAAAAAGGACTAGACCAATGGCTTTGAGTCAGGAAAATGGGAGGCAGCCTGGAGGTAAGCTAAGTCCTTGGTCAGAAGAAGTGCACAAACCTGCATAGGGCTGGGTACTTGGAGGGTGGCTGAGTCTGTGCTCCTGTGCATAGATGCATCAGCTGGGATATCTGTAGCAGCCAACAAAAGAACGCAAAGAAATCATTGTGTGCAAATAAACATCCTGGGCAGGTACATGCCTCAGCTCCAAGCATGGCAGCTTGCGCATGTGGTACCTGTCTTAGGGGCTGGTTGTGAATTCATGTGGACATCCACCTCCCTTCCTGTAAGCTGATGGAGAGCTGTACCACACTCCTAACAACCCCACAAGGAGATAATGCCTTGGTTACTCACAAGGCTATTCTTTCATGCAGCTTTTAATTATGGAGGCAACTAGACAAAGACTAATCATTCATTCTAATACTGGAGAGAATAATAATTCTGATGGCAGAAGACACTCTGCTTCTCTGGGATGAGAAGATATAGTGTGAGGAGGAGAAGGCTGAAGAAAACCCACAGGAAGAGTAGGAGGGAGGAGGAACAGAATCCTAAATCAGTTACCTAGTACAGAAACCTTTATAACTTCAAAAATAGAATATGTTTAAAGTCAGCAATCTTTGCCTTGCAACATCACAAGGATACCTCTCCCTAGTCAAAGCCACAGGCCCTGATCACACCAGCAGTCAAACTGGGTAACATTTTAATACCACTTTTCATCTCAAGATTCCATCTTCCTTCCAAGGAATCCCAAGGAGTTTTTATAACCTTCCCACACATAATTCAAGTCTTTGAAATGCAGCCTCTTCCTGAGAAGCATGAGCCAGCTCCACCACTGTGCAGAAGTTTTGGACAGAAAGAAGTGACAGGTTCTGCGTCCCTCTGAAACCATGGAGTACACATATGCATATGTGTGAGGAGGGGGATTTTGAGGCAGCAGAATGCAACTGTGGAGCATGGAAGCTAGCCAGGAACTGTAGCCAAGTCCTCAGCTAGAGTGTAAGTTAACACAGAGGAGCTGTAAGAAATGGCACTAATGATTCAAAGCATGGCAATCCTCCCTCTGGCTCGTGAAAGAGGCTGGAGGTCAAAATCCTGACATGGACACACATTCTGGACCAATCTGCCACAACCAGGGTGTTGATCCAAGCATCTTGGACAAAATCCAGGTTTCAGAAATCGCATCACACACTTCTAAATCCTCCTTTTGTGTTCCAACCAAGTCCCACTACTTTCCTTTCCCCTTCAGAATGGTGTTTTGCTGAGAAAAGAGATGGCTCTGTTCCTATCCTGCTTCTCCTATGTTCTCCCTGAGTGTCTGTTCCTTGCCCACAGGTGGTGTGGGTTTGATTTACTGTAGTGACAGGTAACAGATTTTGGATTGTCAGGGATAAGTTGAACAACTGCAAGGAATTTGAGCTCAAGCTAATAATTATGTTCCTGTGGAAGTGTCTAACAAAGTCAGGAAAGTAAAAATCTTTAAAACAGCACTAAAATATAGTAAAGAGAAATGTTAGCAAATATGTTAGGCTGTATATTGATATGCAAAATTCTTACCAAGAAAGTCTTCCTTCCTGGTGGTCAGAGGAGAAAGAGCAGCCCCTTGGTCATCCTCTGTGACAGCTGAATCCTGAGGTCTTCAGTCTGTCCCCCACCAGCAAGGAAATATCCCTTGCATGGGTTTTTATATCCTAACTCTAACTATCCCTACCCTCTAGGTGACATTTAGCATGATTTGGGTGAAGAGTTGAGTAACATAGTCATATATGTATAGCATATACTCAGTTTGGCTCATTAACAAACTGAGGGGTGTCAACTTTAATACTAAAATCACCATTAATTAGGAAAAGGCCTCAATTCTGTCACTATAGCCTTCAGAATCTGTTTTGAAGCTGCATGTTTTATTATTTTGGCCTTGCCTCATTAGTTTTATCTGAAACAGAGCTGTCTTATTTTCATAAGACTCCCTCCTTCAACCACCTGGCAGGCCAGCTTTGAGGATTTCATTCACAGAGATAACATAAACATTTCTTGGTGGTAAACATCTCAACCTTTCTCACAAAGCACACTAAATCAGCCTGCATTTCTTTCACACAGAAAACTAGGCCTTAATGTCACAGGGTGAAACACACCTCCTGCTGGAGATGGTGTACCTACTAGGCTGCATTGCCCAGGGTTGTTCTGCACCATGGCTGGTGAAACCCTGCCCTGTACTGTTCCCAGTGAAGAGTCTTCCTTGCTCCCCACTGAGGATGGTGCTGGCTGACAGACATGAGGCAGGATTGGCCTTCACTCTCTTGGAAGTGCTGCTCACCTTTGTTCTGTAGACTTCACAGAGAATCGTCATCCTCAACAGAATATGAGCAAGGGCCATGTGAGACTTGAGGAGAGCCCTCTGTCCCATATATCTGTCTGGAACTGATCCTTCCCTTCTTCAGCCAGTAGACTGCTGCAGCAGCAGCCCAAAGCTGTTGGGGAACATCTGCCCTCCTACACAGACACCTCTCTCTCTGTCTTCCTAAGTAGCAGGAGCAGGGCTTTCCCCACCCTTTGTAGCTATGGGCTACCATGCATACTGTATTATGTTTGTATATCTCCTCCACCTTCCTCTTTCCTGCATCTCTCCACTTTCAGCTAATTTAATTAACTGCTCTGGTTATGAAGAATCACAGTATCTATGCACCAGGAGTAATACTCAGCATGATATTGCCATTTTCACATCCCAGACCTGTGCAAACATTAACTAAGGCTAACTCTAATTAGCTGCGACTCACTGGAAAGTAGGTAAGCTTGATATTAGCCCCATTTTTCAGCTGATGACACTAAGACTCAGAAGGCCCAAGTTACTTGTCTCCAACATGGAGCTGAGTTCAGCAAAAGGACCAGGATGAAGATGAGCTAATATGTTTGCTAAGCTGTTTCACAATCACTGTGCACACCTCAACATCACCCACACAACATCCTTTTGCCCTAGCTGTACCTCAGGAGCAGAGGACAGTATGCCTCAGTCCTGACATGGCACAGCTCCCTCAGAAGTGCCTGCTTTATCAGCGGAGAACTCCTCCCCTGGCTTGTGGTGCTCTCTCTTGCTTCTGTCTCCCCAGAGCAGCCAACTGGCACATGCAGTATCACCAGGACCTAAGGAGGTTTTCCAAAGCCACAATAATGCATAGTATGGTATGGGTTGTATCTTTTTTCCCACCTGAAAGATGTTGACTGAAATGGCAGTCACACCTCACTGTATGCAGCAGACAGGCAGTGGGACAGGCAGGATCCAGGCACTTTCTAAGCACTGACTCCTTTATACAGCCACAAAATTGCTCCAGTGTTATCTATGGCTATAGCCTCACACAGCAGGACTTGTGCTCCAAGTCAGGAGGGCTGTGGCTGAGCAGAAGGAATAAAGAAGCCATTTTGTATTCAGCTGGTGAGCACGTGCTCCCAGTCTGACGGGAAATGGATGGGTGTTTTTCCCCATTTGTGTGCAGACTTTGGACACTTGTGTTATCTGAGCACTCTGAGGTGCTTAGAGATAGGAAGAAGGATAAAATTGCAGTCACCTCCATTCTTCCTGGGTAGCTGAGCATTGGGTACAGCCAGTAGCCAAGAGCCATCTGCCAACTGGGATGAAGGCTTTGCTTCTTTTTTTTTTGCACTAGCCCAATCCTCATTTCCTTATAAGATGTATTTTATAAGCAGTGCTCAATCTGACAGCTGTCTTGCAGCTCACACATGAGTTAGAGCCCGAGTTTGCAGAGAAATGAAGACAAGGAAGAACATATAAAATCTGTAGAATTTCTGTCCCCTCATTCACAGCCTGCATTCTTAATATTCCTAGTACACTTTTGCCTCAGAACTACAGCTGTGCATCAGGGCTTGTTCATTCAACATAGTATGTATAGTTTTTGGTGACTGAAGTCATCATATGTGGGAACAGGTGGTAGAGAAAGAGATAAGCAGAGGAGGAGAGAAAGTGATCCCTCCTTCAGTTACATTCTGTATGGAGAGGAAAGCAAGGTTAAATTGAGGGGCCTTCAGAATTGATTTAATCACAGACTTCGGAGCACACACCTACCTTCACAGAGCTCCATGTGAATATTCCATACTCCTCATGCAGATCATCATCTTTCAGGGTTTATCACACTTCAAGTCCTTTGCTAGGAACCAGAGAGCTCTGCTGTTGCACAAATCTCAATTAATGCAACAGAGTTTAATGAGAGACCTTATCAAGGGAGATGATTTCATTCTAAACCACTAATTTCATTCACATTCATTCCTTCATGCCCACATGTTTTCAGGCACCAAGACTGTGTGCACATATGGTCCAGCTGGGACTCCTTGCAAAGACAATGGGACAAGGAACACGAATAATGAGTCATCACATCTCTACAGTTGCTCTTAGGTAGATGACCACAGACTGTCTTTGGATCTGCCTTTTGTTCACTTGCAGGGTTAACAGTGGTTATGATCTTCCATCTCCCTTCCCTGTTTCATCTCGCAGAAGTATTAGAAAACACTGTTAATTTTACTCATACTCTTTAGTTTCCTTACCTGGATGTCTTTGGTTCTAGGCTTGTCCTTTATCTTACCTCTTAACAGCTTCAGTCTGGTTTTTTGCTTAATTCCCAATCTGGGTGTTTTGAAAAGCTGCAAGATGTGTTGTAATCTTGATAATCTTCTATTTTAGGTGTCATCAACAGCTGTCACTCCTGTCCTTCTGCCATGCCCTCTGGTGCTGTTCATGCCCATCCATTCCACTTTCAAAGTTTCTGCTAAATCTCTACAATATCTCTTGCTAAAGCATAGTCCGAACCCACACACCTTCCATCACTATGCCTGGAAGATCCTATCATGAAGGATAGACATTTTAAATGCATGACATATTTAGCCAAAGAAAAGCTATTTCACTCATTGCTAAGTCTTAATTCTGTAAGAAGCATGTTCTGACTACACAGTAACCTAGTACAAAGAGTTTGTCAACAGGACTGCAGTAACCAAGAGATGTGGGTGAGTAGAAAACCTGTCCCTTGGCTGACCACTGTTAAATCTGAACTACCAATAGGTAATTAGGAAGTGTGGGTGGGAAATCCACATTTGGGCAAGTAAAAAAAAACCAAAACAACCCAACAATTACTAAAAGGTTGATTTTTTTTTTCTTTTATTAACAATGTCTTCTTGGGGATGATTACCTGATTGGAAAGCTGGACTAAGGGGCATAACTTGCCAGTGAGAGTGGGAAATATTTTCAGTGAATTAAGTTTCCTAGTGCTGCATCATTTCTGCCATTTACCATTCAGCTCCTCTGAGTTCAATCAGAGCCCCATTTCCTAGAATGGTGGCCCACTGGGCATCCAGTAGCTTCTACTTACAGATAAATTTAGGATCCTGTTGTTAGGGACTAAATGAGGTGCAGACTTACTGATGTACCCAAGTACATAGGAGTTTCTGAAGGTCACAGTATGGCCCCTGTCAGGCATCTACATACTGTGGTAAATTTTCTCCTAAGGGCTGTGGGACTTACCCTGCACACACAAGAAGCGAAGAGCACCACAGCCTCTTTCTAGTCCTAGACCCAATCCAATAGCTGGAGCTCTGGGGTACCCCTTGGCATAGCCATGGCAGTGCGGAAGTGAGACCAATCACTCCAGGAAAGATGTTTCTATTTCTCCACCCCTTAGGGAAGATAACAAAAATATCAGGACCTCTGGGCCAAATTTACTTGTGTTGGATTTGTGTCCTAAAGCCTGAATTACTGCCTCAAGTTGATGTCTGCAGACATACCAGAACTGCCATATGCTGCACATAGCCCCCCTCTCTGGACGCAGAGCTCACTGGGCTCAGCCCCCAGTATTTCCTAACAACTCAAAATACAGAAGCAAGTCTGAACAGAAATACAGTGGCAGTTGTATGTGACAGATTTCTAAGGAATTGTGCTATCAGATGGGGATGTTGTGGTTTACTGTTACCAGAAGAGATTGCTTACACTATAGGAGAGAAAAAAGTTAGTGTTGGCAGCTGTGCTTCAAAATGACATATAATGTTGTAAGTTTTGTGGTGGGTTTTTTTGCCTTCAGTGCTTGGCAGCTAGCATCAGATTTAACGTGTAATACACCGAGAAGAGGTAAGACTGATCATTGACACTGCTTGATCAAGGTTTAAATGATCTCCTGAGTTTCTTCCAATCTGAATCTATGGGTTTACCCCCAAAAAAGAGGTTGTTTTCCTTTCTGGAAGAAATGCACTCTGAATTCTGGGCTCTGAATTTGTCACATGTATGGGAAAGTGATTTCTTTCTTTCTTTGCAACAATAATCTCTAAAAAAACTTTAAAAGACTTTACTTAAAACATCTATTGGCCTGGAAGACGTGGCAGAATACATATGAATAAAAAAGCTTAGATTTACAAGCAAAATAAATGAAAAACAGCAGCACCCAGGAACATAAAGTGATTTCAAAGATTTTTAATGGCATTGAGAATGAGTTAGCTTCATTGTGATCACTACAATAATAATGCAGCTACTTAGGAGACAGTGAGCCTTTAGCACCCTACCAGGCAGTCCTTCCATTCACCAGCACTGAGAGAAAATTTCTGTATTTTCTGTAGGCAAGGAGAAGGGGTAACCTTAGCAAACAGAGGATATGTTTGAAAAGGCTGAGGTAATTACATTTAAGGCTAAGCTCTCCTGGGAAATACAGCAATTCAGAACTGTTCTTATCATGACCATTCTAACCTCTGTCAGTGCATGAGGAGCTTTTGGCAGGTGTCCTGCTCTGCAGAGGAAGAAATCAGACCAGTCATGGCTTTGAGATTGCTGTCTGGTAATCACAGGCAGCCATACAAGAGATGATCAGTTTATGAACTACAGTATGCTTCCAACAAACTGTTACAAAGTGAAGATTTATAGTATACCATCATTGTAATGTGGTATTGGAAGAGGTTAAAGCACAAGTCCTGCTACTGTTGTCAATCTCTGCATTAAAAGGGATGTTGTTAAACAAAATTCCCAGGTGATCCTAGAAGGCAACATCCATGCTCCCTCAGAGAGGGGCTATAAAGGATTCAGATATCTATCAGTAAAATGAAGCTCAACAAATGTCTTGAGCACATGAGCAGGACACATCAAAGGTATCTGGATCTCTATGACTGCTCTGCAGTCTGCTTCCTGTCCTGAGCTATGACTGTCTCCAGTGATGTAGGGAACAGTGACAAAGAAAAAAAGTTCATAAGACGGGAAGTAATAAAGCCTTTCTAAGTCCTGACAATTGCAGAAACATTGAACAATAAGCCTGACACAAGACAAATATAATGGAAACAGACAGAGATAGAGTATCCTTCCAAACCCATTTGATAAGCCAATGCAATGGATAGTTAAGTACTCATATTTCAAAGTTGTTTCCTTTCTTTAGAAATCCACCTATTTAGTTACACAGTCACTTATCAAGCTTCTAACATAATACACTGCTGAGTGAGGTTCAAACATTTATGTGGTGAAGGTAGTAGAAACAGAGAGCACCAGAGCTGATCTGGATACCTTGCCAAAGACCCAGAGGGTTAGACATGTTTTTAACACTTTACAAATCAGCATATTGCCTGCAGATGCAGTTGCCTTCAGTCACCCCACATTGGTTACAGAACACATGTTGTTCAGTCGCAGAGAGTTGCTACTTTTCTGGTATCTGCAGCTCCAGAGTCCACACAAATTCATTCCAAAGGCATGTTACAAATGGTGTTTGCAGCCCTGAAACAGTGACTGGCAGGGTGGCAGCAGCACTACACAAGCTGGCAGGCTGTTGTACATTGTAAGACAAAGAGATCTTGGACACTGGAAAGGAAATAAACTCTTCCTGCAACAACAGACACAGTAGGCTCCTCAATATGCACACAGAGCAGAGCAGCTCCACTTTTACACTTCACTTGGAGAGTACAATAAGTAACCTGAAAATGAAAGCTGAGTTGAGATTCCAGGAAGAATTCTGTTTTTCAGAAGTATATACGTCGCCTGCTATGCTAACTGTATTCTCACTCAGCCTGAAGTTGTAATTTAAATATATCAATATGGGGTAAAAACTTGGGCAGGGGAAGAGAATGTCACGTCTGTCTCCAGCTAGTTTCTCCCATCTTTGGACAGTACCCAGCACTCCAGGACTCTAATCCAAATTGTTAGACTTTGCTCCTCAGTTCTTTGACTATTACTATTCTGGTAAAAAATCCAAACAACATAGCAATACCAAAATGCTATTGCAAAGAAAATATATTAGATAAGCAGCACGGAACAACTTCACATGGAGTTTGGCAAAGGAACTAGAATTAACTTCTGTAGTACTGGTAAAAAGCATAAGGATCTCTGTTCTTATCTTTCCTAGAACTGCAGTGGCCCAAACACAAGTGATCCACTACATGCCTACCACAGAGGGGTTACCCACTTTATTTTCTTGAAAGCTTCATGTCCATGCATTGATCAGGGCAGATCTGCCTTGGTTATGTACAAAAAACAAGTTACAAAGGCACAGCTCAGTGTCAGGGATATATTGGAAGTTTCAAAACATTTAGGGACATCAGGGGTCAGTGCTGGGGCCTCTCCTCTTCAACAGCTTTATTGATGACTTGGATGAGGGGATAGAGTGCACCCTTAGTAAGTTTGCGGATGGGAAGCTGGGTGGGAGTGTCGATCTGCTTGAGGGTAGGCAGGCTCTGCAGAGGGACCTAGATAGGCTGGATAGATGGGCAGAGACCAATGGGATGAGTTTTAATAAGGCTAAATGTAGAGTCCTGCATTTTGGGCGTAACAACCCCCAGCAGCGCTACAGGCTCGGGAAGGAGAGGCTGGAGAGCTCCCCAGCAGAGAAGGACATGGGGGTGCTGATTGACGGCCGGCTGAACATGAGCCAGCAGTGTGCCCAGGTGGCTAAGAAGGCCAATGGCATCCTGGCTTGTATCAGGAATAGTGTAACAAGTAGGAGCAGGAAGGCGATCTTGCCACTGTACTCGGCACTGGTGAGGCCACACCTCGAGTACTGTGTGCAGTGTTGGGCACCACAGTTTAGGAAGGACATTGAGGTACTAGAGAGGGTNTCTTGGACTGGATGATCTTGAGGGTCCTTTCCAACCATAATGATTCTGTGATTCTGTGTATACAGGGAGAAATGTTGAGAAAGAGAATTTGAGCAAAATATTTGCAGAGTCTAAATGGCTGGGATTTGGGGGTGGAGTGGAAAAGATGAGAAAGTACTCCCATTTGAGGATTTGTTGCCTGCTCAAGGTGTGTAGTATATGGCAAGGCGAGGATAGATTGAGGCTTACTGCAGCTCCTATGTACTTAATGACCATCTGTGGAGAAAAATTAATAGCAGAACAAGGGGATTCTCTACTGCCTGTGGATTTTGTGAGATTCAGTCCACTCTGGAAAATAGCAATGAAAAAAAAAAAGGCAGAAAGAGATTGGACATCAAAGCTGATCAGGGAGAGATTTTTGACGCACATGAAGTATTATCTTCAAATTTGCACAGCAGCCTGTTGTACTCTTTGGGAGTATAGCTGAGCAAGGAGAGGAAAATCCATTCTGCAGAGGATTTTAATATTTGTAGTTACGCTTGTGGGGGACTTTGTGTCCCAATTTGGAACAAATCCTTAATTCTCACAGGAGGACATGTCTTCCTGGCTTCCTAGCTAGTCAACTGCTGGACTGCCAACAGACCAAGGAAGCTGTACAGGTGAAAGGCAATTTGCCACTCAGGTAGGCCAAGGAGATAGGGACATTTCCCAAAGTGGCCAGGAAGCAAACAGATCTCCATTAGGATGCACATCAAAATCAGAATTGCTCTATAACTCTCCAAACAGGAAGATCCTGAAAGAAGAAAAAGCAGTCTGTTTGAATTCTTCCAGCTATCCTCAAATGGGAAGCTCTCACCAACTGTTATCACTATCCTGCCAGGCTCTATCTCTAAATACACAGAAGGACTTTTGGACTTTGTGTTGTACAACAAGGAGCTACTGAATAGAGAAGCCTCATAACCCAGTCCACTGAAATTCACTGAGGACCTGTTGAAGTATCAGGGACCTGGTCTATGCCTGTGGAAAGCCAAATGTTCTGACACAGCAAGCTGGTTCAATCCTGTTTCAGATGGCTCAAGCAACTGAACATCCCTGCTTGTCCATTTACCTGACCCATTTTCTAACAGTGGCGAAGGGATTCAGACAGCACAATAAACTGCAATAAAATTTGAAGGCCTCCCTACCCTCAGCTTCTCTATGGCCATGAACGCTCCATAAAATCCTAGATAGATTAAATTAGATGGACAGTATGAGGAACAAGTTATGTTGCAGTCTCAACCAGACTGGTACATACCATTGCTTAATTAACCAACAATTCACCACAAGCAGCAGAGCTGTCCTTTGTAATATTTGTAATAGATGAGGAAAAGTTGCCTTGAGGGGCCATGGAACACATGAAAGTAATAACACGGGTCCTTCTCCCTTTTGATATTGTGCTTGCCTCCTACTGCCCTGTGTAGTGGGCAAGGTCAAGAGCTAAACACCTCTTCTCCTACATGGTGCCTGAGCACTACCCAGGCAAGAAGGAGGCCTAGGGACAACACCAATTGAGGCTGGAAGCACTCCGTGTCACAACAAAAGGGAGCCTTTCTTTGCCTGCTAGGAGCAAGCCTCCCGTCAGAACTGTTGGCTGAAGCACAGTGCTTCAGTTAGGCCACTGAAAGTCTTTGCCTCTCTCTCCTTGCATCAGAAATAGAGTGGCCAGCAGGACTAGGGAAATGATTGTCTCCCTGTACTCAGCAGCAGTGAAGCTGCACCTTGAATACTCTGTTCAGTTTTGGGCCCTTCTCTGTAAGAGAGACATTCAGTTGCTGGAGCATGTCCAAAGAGCAAAGAAGTTAGTGAAGGCTCTAGAGTACTAGAGTGGAGTGGCTGAGGGAACTGGGGTTGTCTAGTCTAGAAAAAAGGAGACTCACAGGAGACCTTTTTGCTCTTTACAGCCATCTGAAAGGAGGTTGTAGCAAGGCAGGTGTCAGTCTCTTCTCCCAAGTAACAAATGATAGGACAAGAGGAAACAGCCTCAAGTTGCACCAGTGGAGGTTTAGATCAGATATTAAGAAAAATATCTTCACAGAAAGGGTTGTCAAGAACTGGAACAGGCTGCCCAGGGAAGTGGTTGAGTCACCATCCCTGGAGGTATTTAAAAGATGTGTAGATGTGTTGCTCAGGGACATGGTTCAGTGGTGGACTTGGCTGTGCTAGTTAATGATTGGACTTGATCTTAAAGGTCCTTTCCAGTGTAAATGATTCTATGATTCCTAATATCTTCCCCTTGTTTGGCAAAGGCAGACAAGCCCCCCCTTCTGCTTTTTCTGGGGCTGTTAACATAATTAATTAGTACTCAGTGCAGACTTTTATGTAAATTTTATTTAAATCCCAATCAGTAGTCTCATTTCCGTGCAGAGTTATTTTTACCAGAGCATCAGCACTCAGGTGGGCAAGGAACAAAACTACCCAGGGGAGCAGAGCCTGACATGCCCAGCCTGCCAAAGAGACTGGGAGCACTGGGGCTGCAGGCAGGGCTGCCAGGTGGCACAGATATCCCCCAGCAAACAAGTCAGTGCTAATGGGAAGAGGTAGGAGTTGTTGTGGTTGCAGGGCACTGATAAACTCTGGCAAGAGTAGAAGCAAGCAAGTCATGACTGTGGAGCAGAACATAAAGTGCTGTCTCTTCCGGACTAAGTGTCCCTCCAGAGGGGAATGGCCTAACACACAGGGATGTTGACACTACAGCCACCAAATTGATCATAACAACAAGCCTCAAAACCAGTCTGAATCCAGCAGGGAGTGTCACAGCAGGAATCTCGTAAGTGGAGTCTTTCCAGTCAAGATCAGCTTCCAACTTAGCAGAGCAGTCTTGACTGGCACCCTGAGACCTTCCACCTCTTCCTACACAAATCCGAGGCCTGTAACCTTCTCACTTGCCAAGTACTTTTTTTTGAAACAGTCGGGCATGGGAGGGCCTGTAGAAAGTTCTGTCAGCAGCACCCACATCATACAAGAGGTAGAGAGAAAAACACATCTTTCCTGGAACTGGAAGCCCAGTGAGGTCAGCTAGATTCTCAATCATCTCATCAAAGTAACTCACACAAAGTAACTCATGGGGTTCCTTGGCAATGGCACAGAAGGCAAAATGTTTGGGAGCACAAACAGGAACCAGCCACTAAGCTGTGACACAACCACCCAGAACAGGTTGGAGGACCTAGAAAGGAAGTCCCAACTTGCCACAGACTGGGAAAGTGGGCTCATCCAGGTGATCCAGAAGCAACAACAGAGTTAAAGCAGTAGCAGCACAGAACAGCTGCTTCTTCCTGACTGCTGTTTCACAATTTCCCTAAGAATGCTTCCTCTTCATGCTACTTACATTCCCTTTTTCCCTGAGGCAGCCCTGGTTCACTGAGGTCAGAAAACAATAAAAACTTGGTCTACAGTGCAGTCTAATGGAGAGCAGATTTTCAGCCACCATATCCAACTCTCCACAGGGGGAGACTGCTTTGGGATGGCTTTTTGACTTCTGCTCAGATTTTCTAGAAGCAGCCAGGAGGCTGAGTCAATGCAAGTGGCTGTGCCTCATGCTGCATGGATTCACGTTGTTGAGCCTCTTTGCCAGTCCTTCAACAACTCTCACTGTGCTCTCAACTCTTCAGAAATCTATTAATTTGCTAAAAACACCTCTATCTTTGGTTTTTACCTCACGAATCCTTCTCCAACCTTCAGCCTGGATGTTTCTAGTTTACTTCTTAGAGGAGAAGGGAGGAAAGGGTTTCCTCTGGAGACACAGTTAGCATCTGCTACAGAGAAACAAAAAGGGTTCTGTCACTGATAGCAAAAAGTCTCAAAGACAGTATACACTCCTGCTAGAAGAAACAAAAAAGCATGCCCTCTATCAGTTTCAAAACATCCATGAACTAAGGAAGTTTACTCATTGGCATCACCACTGGAATCATTAGAGAGACGAGGGTGCAATAACAGAGCAAGAACTTCATATTATTGCCATCAGCCACCAATGTCTGAGACTTGGCAAATAAAAAACAAGGGTGACTTTGCTTTGGGGACACTGGAAGAATTCCAAAGTGGTATTATTCAATGCCTAATACTGCTTCATAACCAATTAGATTCATTAACTTTCTCTGCCACCCAGAGTCTTTATGTGATAGCAGACAGATGTTACCCAGGTGTTTTCAGATTGACTTAGCTAATCCTTTTGATAAACCAAACCTGCATAGCAGCTGCATTAACAGATTTTGACATGATGTCATTAGTTTTGCAGCTGATGGCAGGGGAGGAATGAGGGGGAAGAGAGAGAAGAATGAATAAATAAATGTTAAACTAGTGAGAAAAAGAAAAATAGAGACTAATTTATCGGCTCCCTTCTCCCCTCAGAAGATGCACTCCAGGCAATGGCAGACGGTGCTCCCCATCTGTGCCATTCCTAGGGCAAGGGGGTAGATTCTACAACCAACTCCATCCTGCCAAACTCCTCTCCTTCCCCCTCCACCTTTACCCCTCCCTTTGAAGCGTAATTGCATGGACTTCCATCTGGCAAGAAAGCCTGCACTTTAGGAAAGCACGCACACTTTGAGAGCATGGTGAGGAGGACATTTAAGGTACAGAGAGAGGGAAAGTGCATTGCAAAGTGGGTAATACAGAAACACTCCCTTTTCTGTTCCTTCCGATGACTCGACATGATGAGTCTGTTATGTAAAACATATGCTGCTTGTACATCTGCATAAAATGAGGCAGCGAGATCTAGGAGCATTCATTAAAGGGCTGAATTCAAACCTTATTTTTAATCTAAATCTTACTCTGTACTCATAATTAGGCCTCCAGTCAGTCATTTAATCTCTATCTGTGCGTCTTTCCTCATGCTGAAGAGAGGATTAAACTTTCCACCCAAGGAGTTGTAAAGAACAGATTCTACATCAATAAAGCCTCATGTTTTATATCTGTGAAGAGATAAACAAACAGTTTACGCCTGAACAAGATCCAAAACAGATGTAATAAACCTTCCAAAATAAGACAGAGAAAACCCGGGTCAAAATACTTCCTCACCTTTCTCACTGGGAGCTGACTTCACAGGCAGAGACAAAACAGGGGAGACAGAAGAGAGAGAAAAGCCACCACCTTTGCCAGCACTCACTGTTTCCATGCTGGAGATGAGTTCAGGAAGCTGGTGACAGCTGCCTTTTTCCCCAAAGTAGTTCAGCAAATGCAGCAGCATGGCTTCAATTTGCAGCCTTTTTATAACCTCTGGTAAGACATTTTACTAATGAAACTCATGAGATCTATGGACTCATTACTGGCTTTTGAACACAACTCCCTTTGAATAAAGTATGACCACTTCTGCATGGATATTGGGCAGGAAACTAGCATCTCTGCCTGTGTGTCATTTGGCCAGATGTTCATCACACTAGTTAATGTTTCCCTAAACCCATACACCAGCAGATTTCAAATCCATCCCTTTAGAGGAACGAGCATTTTGGTGGAAAACAGCAGATATTCACTAAGGGGACAGAGAGATTGTCACCAAGCTGTGGCTCAGCTTCCCACTCCCTAGACACGCATTCTCCTCCTCTCCAAGTCAATAGGGCAGAAATCATCCCCATCAAAACATCCTTTTTCTCCACCTGAAAACCACAACATAAAATAAAACCAGTATCAGGGATATCACTTAAGCCTTTGCTTTGTCTGTGTCTTTCCTGAGAGTGTTGCCTGCACCATTTCCCCCCTGCCTGGGAAGTTAAGTTCCCTCATTTAACAAGGGATCATTATTCCCAGCTTGCACAGCTTTACTGAGGCTTTCAGGAAAACAGTTTAAGGTACATCTGATTTATACATTATCAAAGAGGAAGTCACTTAGTCAGGAAAACTGTGCGAGTCTGTGTGTGTCTAAATGCTTCATCTCCATTTTACAGGAGTGGCAGGCAGTGCCCTCCCTGGTGAGGTTTCCAGCCGCTCTGGGATTAGCCCACAGTTTGCCTGTGTAAGATGTTATCAGCGCAGTGAGGCGAAAACAAAGATCTCATGACTCTAGCCCCCTCTGCCACGCATCAGGCAACTTGGTTTGTCTGTTCTAACTTATTCCAGCAGTAATCCTAAAACCAGGGCAACAATTACTTAAGGCAGAGTTCTTTCAGACACAGGGGAAACTTGCATAGTAAGAGCCTGTGTTCCTAAAGGCCATGAATCCCAAGCCTTCCCTTGTTTAGCATTAATTATATGAAATCATTGATATTGGATGGAAGAGATAATTTAGGGCAACAAAAGATTATTCAGAAGGGCATGGCTGATTGCAGATATTAGCATCTAACTTCATGGTTTCACTCAGGCAAGAATGTCAGAGGAGGGGGAGCAGAATGGCCATGACCTTGTTTCTCTATCCTGCTCTCAGCCAACTTTGAGAGCTTAACGTTCACAGCAAGAACTATACTACCCAAGAAATGTGCACAGGGAATACTGAGAGCCTTGGAAGTTTCACTTTGTTCACAGAAAAGGGCTGATCTGAGGAAGAGGAGGCTTTGTACAAGCCTTTGGAGACACAGTGCATCACAGCCACTCTAAATATGAAGTCTTGGCTCTGGCCCTCCCCTAATATATTGCATTGTGTTGGCTTGTCCAGCACTGCACAGGCACTCTGCTGCCTCTTGGCTCCATACACCCTGTTATTTCTCTTTTATGCTGCCCCTGGCAGAAGCATCACTACACACAGGGAGAACAGATTATTTGTTCCTATAGCAGAGAGGATCTGGAGGGAAAAGTGGTGACAAACAACTGCTTCTCTGCAAATGACAAGTCAAAATTCTCTTTCCTGGCCAGTACAAACACTGTTGTCATCCCTGGGGTGGCATGGGATGACCCCAGGATGTGCCATTCTAGGATAACTAAGGCACCTTTACAGGACTGGCAGATTGGCCACAGGGTAACAAAGCCCTCTTTGAGTGGTAGTTTGAGAATAACCCAACTCGAACATTGCAGGTGAGGTAGCTTGCTGGTGGTCCTAGGAAGCACCCCAACAAAGTCAACTACCCACACAACAGATTGTCAAAAAGCTAGAACAAACTTTAGAGAGCAATGGAGTGCCAGTGGCCACTTGTTGTCCATACCACATCAGTAAGGCAAGTGGTCACCAACCTGCACGGGAAGCCCAATTTTATCCAGCCACTAAAGCATAAATAGCAGAACATCAAGACACATACAGTGCTGAGTAAACAACAGTTTTGTTGGTGGTTTGTTTGTTTGTTTGGGGTTTTAGGTAGATTTGGTCTTAATTCATGCTGTTTAGGTGACTCGGTTGGTCTGGTGTCAGACAAGACCACAGCCACTTACACTAACCTTATTTTTAGTTCACCAGAAATATGGCTCTCAGTTCATATGGAATATGGGGTGTGGTGGCAGAAGACCTCCTGGATGGCTCTATAAGAGTCTACATCAATGCTGCTCCTATACAGAATGTGTCAGAGAGGACAGCAAGCCAGACATACAGAAACATCCATCTGCTGGCAGTGTTTACCTTACATAGTGCATGAAGGTTTCTGTCCTACTCCTCCCCCAGGTGGAATGTCTTACAATAAACACTGTCAGCAATTCACCCACACAGCAAGCTGTAACTGTGTTCAAACGACCATTCATCTTACCCTCCTACTGCACAGGAGAAAACACGTCTCCCTCCAACCCTTTCCTGATTCCAGACACATCTGCACTGCAACATACAGGTGCAACTGCCACACATGCAGAAACATCCGTACCAATTTTAAACTAGATTATGTGGGTGGCAGTCTAACCCCCAACTGCAAGCCTTCCTCCCTCAGCAGCCAAAGGGCACCACCCACCACAGCTGGGATCTATGCCAAGCGTGATAAGGACAAACAGAAAATTATCTCACCAGATCGATGATACAGATTACTGTCCCCAACCAAAATGCAAACCCTTTGTGTAGAGATGTTGCATTTTATTGCATGCCTACCTGGACTTGCTACTTTCTGTTATGATTGACATTAACACATCACTATTTGTTTAACATCTTACTAGTAGGCCCTGCTGCTAACTGTACTAATTTACAAGGACTCTTTGAGGGCTTGACCAGGAAAGCTTAATTTTCTCATGCCAGGCTATTGTAGATAGAAAAATCTTATTCAGCAATATCTAACTCTGCCTTAGCCACAGCAGCATCTGCCCTGAGTAAGGAAGCAGATGACCAGAAATTTAAGAGACTCAATTATAGCTACAATCAGGAGTTGCACAAATAGACATAATCCTGTCAACAATTCAGCTCGCCTTTAGACTCTACAGCCTCAAATTTAGGGCTTGGTCTCGCGAACATTACCTCTAAGAACCTACTTATTGCAGAGGTTTGTTTTACCAGTCCTTCTTTGACAGGCTTTTTCCATATTTGAAATACCTTTTTACCAGTAGGGTCCTTTCCCATGCCAGAAAGGTACAAATGTTCCAAGTTTGCAGCTGGTAGCATCAGGACTTAACTGGGAAAACAAGAAATGTGTGATAGGAAGATTTCATAAACCTTAAAATAGCCAATATTTATGATTATGAAAATTGTAGGTTTCACAGTGATTACACACGACTTTGAAAAGTGCTCAGGAGTCACTCAAAGAAAGTGAAATCTACCCATTAAGGTGAAGTCTAATCATACTTATTATAGAGCTTTTGTAGCCAAGGGATGTTACCTTGGAAACTGTAGGAATAACATATACAGTGTAAAGCGTGACCTCATCAAAACCATACCACTCTTTCAGGCTTCAGTGCATTGGGAAGCTTACTACATTTTTCAAGTTAACTTACACGAAATCAGCAGGTGAAGAATCAGCAAAGCACTCTCAATCCCTGGCATCCAGCTGTCTCTGGCTATCTGCTGTGGTTCTCATCTTTGATTTGGCAAGGGGAAGCAGTCACACATCTGTTCTCAGCTCTTCCAGGTCCAGGTTTTCAAAGGGATCCAGCCAGTTTTTTTCATAAATATTACTCAGAACCTCATCAATTGTGTGAAGTTAAAAAAACCCCCAAGCCAAAACAAAAGAAAAAAACCACAAACAACCAAACAAAAAACCCCAACAAACAAATTAACAGCGGTTTTTGTTTGGTTGGTTTGGTTTAGGTTGTTTTTGGGTTTTTGGGTTTTTTTTATTTTTTAGTTCAGCTATGTGGGCTCCATCAGGAAATTATTAGCTCATCTTTTAGTAGGTGACATTTCTGGGAGCATTTGCTCCAATTTGAAAGGTGATTTGTATCAGCTGTTCTGATTCCTGTTACGTGATTCTTTCTCCCTCCCCTGCAGTGGACACCTGAGCTGGCAACTTTTATACTTGCTCTGAGGAAGCAGGAGAATAAAAAGGGTTAACTTTTATGCAGAATAAGAAAAATGTTTAACACAACAAGATACTGAAAATGTCTTTAGTTAGGCCTTTACCTATTTAAAGAGCCAGACCTTAACACATTTTCTACAGAAAGGTCTAAAAAGTACATGTGCATCATTCTTTTTAGTCTGAGACTGAGAGAATATTTTAAACTTGTAACACTTCATTTGTCCATGCTCTAAAACCATACCTACTTGGATGGCCTACAGCATACTTGATACTATTTGTCTGCTTGCAGAAAACACACAACCGGCAATTTGAAAGCTTAGGTTAACTCTAGGCATTCAGCAACTCAATTAGAAGGTCTTGCAGGTTTGGTTATGCCAAATGAGCATGGTTTCCTCAAGATTAAAGGAGTACATGTAGACTGAGACTGTGTTTAAAGGAGTTGCTCCCTATACGCCCTCCCTTTGTACTGAGTTGCCACCCGGGATCCAGGAAAAACTACCTTTCCTTCAGAGTCTGACCGGAGCCCACACAGCCTCTATGGCCAGAGCGACCCGCCTCCCCTTCAGATGAGCATCTGCTGGTAAGTTAGGGCTGAAGGGACTTCTCACAGCAACAGTCAGACTGCAGCCTATGAACAAATTATAACTATGGGCGTCAGAGCCAGATTTATATATGAGAGAGTTGCTGAATACTTTTAAATCAGGGAGCATAATGTTCCCAAGGGACACAAGAGTAAGGTTGGTGCGACTCCTTCCTGAGCAAGCCTCACAGGTCTGATCATAATCATCTCTGCTAAGGAGAGAAGCAGCCAAGATCTTCCTGAAGATGTCAGAGTGACCTTATAGCAGTGAGGCAGTGCCTGGATGAGACTGGTTTCCATTGCGATTTGGTCCCATGCTCGTCTGCTTGCCCCTGCCTCAGCTGTGAGGGAAACAGCAGTGGTGGCACCTGGCAGTAAAGATTGGAAGTAGAGTTTGGGCCATGTGAGAGGCACCTGTTTGCTCTGTCAAGCAGCAAGCCTTCCCCGGGACTGTTTTAATACCAAATATTTGTTTAAATCTGTTTAAGGTTGATCTAGATGTCAGTACTTGGAAGAGATTGTGCTAGTGAAATGCCCATTTTTGAGGTAATGCTTGTGGATTCACGATTTGCATTCAGATTTGTAGTAAAGGCACAGCAGGTTTTTGGCATTCAAGAAACGTCTCAATTTCCTGTGTACAAGATCTGCTGGATGAATTGCTGCAGTTGCTAGAGATGAGCCATACATCAGCTGCATATCCCGGGAGTATTTGCACTTTAGAAAATCCTAAAACTCCTTTCAGCTTAACATTTTCCCCTCTTTAGGGTGCATAAGCTCAGCTTTTGTTACCAACACAGCCACAGCACAGTGCGTCCACCTGCTAACTACCCACAGACTTCCCTAGTTTCTCACGTGCAAGTTTTGTCACTTCACAACAAGGCCTGGTCACTCACATATAGCAGTACCAGCCTCAGCCAGACAAATCTGTGTGCCCAGAAGTGGAGTGAAACCACAGGTACCCCCATAGGCACCCCAGTGCTCCACTTGGACTGGGTACAGCTCAAGGAGATTAAGAAATTACCACACTCCACACCTGCCAACAGAGCAGCACCATTTGTACTCCCTAGCACAGCTCTGCTGAAGTAAATCAGCATAATCTAATAATTCCTTTAACCCAAGATTGGTTTCCCCAGCCCAGGAGGAGTTTAGGCAGCAAGCATGCATGCAGTTACAGCAGGAGATCTGAGGGACTTGAGAGGAACAACAGGAAGGCACCAGCAGCAGTTTCTCCAGACACCACATATCCAGCAGCAGCCTGCCTCTTTTCCCAAGTCCTGCGCAGCCTTCTGGTGCCAGGCACAGCTCCAAAGGCAGCACTTGCCCCCAACTCAGGGCATAGAGCTGTAGGAGACTACAACAATCAATAAACTCCAAAACAAGATATTTCAGATGGGCGTTAGATAAAGGGTCATCTACTACTTCCCTTTATACCTGCCACCTCTCTGAGGTGGTTACTAACCCCACCCACTCTATCTCTACAAAGAATCTCCCAACAAGAACCACATAAAGGGAGAAACAATGAGGATTTGTCTCACCTGTGAATCATTTTTATCTTTCATAGCTTGAAAAGGGCTGGAAGGACTTTAGATGATCACATGGTTTAAATGCCTTTCACCAGGAGGACAAATATCTTCTGTAGTTGTTGCTATGATGATAAAGACTCCCAGAAGAGGTTTTTGTATACTCTGTGGGCTGTGCAGTTGGTATTGAAAACTTAACAGCATTAAGCGTGATGGATTATTTGAGTATGAAATATTCTTAGTCATAGTCAGAAGAAGAGCTGAGCAAACATTTGCCATGAAAAAATATAGGGGATTTTTGGTTGGTCGGTTTGGGGTTGGTTTTTTTTGTTGCTGGTTTGTTTGTTTGTTCCCACCTCTACACATTTGCACATAGGACTAGTTTTATTAGAGTTTAGGCATGAAGTGGGAGGCTATGTGTCTGTGTGCATGGAGAAAGGAAGCTGGAGAAAGAGCTACTTGCAGAAATGGAAAGTAGAAGCTCCTAAGCTCTGCTACTTGCTGTCACTTCGGTCTGCTTAAGTGATACGCCACCCAGCTCGAGGTCAGAATTTAAGTCTGTTCCCAGGCACCTGGGTTCAACTCCTTGGTCTGCCACAGACCTCCTGTGAGACCATACATGTGACAAGCACATCACTAATCAAGCTGAGTATGCATTCAAGCAATTGTTTAAAGGAAGCGTTGCTGAAGGAGGCTGAAGCATAGACACTGATGAAAAGCTTGCTCCTGAATTATGCTGGCTGTGGATTTACTATGGAGTAGGGGAGCTTTACTCACTCAGGTCTCACTGCAGGGTGTATATGTGCACCTAGGGCTGTTTGCAGGTTGTGTGCTGCTCCATGGGGGTCAGAACTGCATCTACCTTTGTTGCTGTCAGCTGAAAAATGCTAAAGCAAAGCTGTAGCCTAGAGGGGTGTATGTAAAACACCCCATAGTAACATTTGCCAAATCAGATGCCTCTACCTGATTATAAGAGATGATACTTTCAAACTTACATCTTTCATGGGCATAAACATTTCAATGGGCACAAATAGACCTATGGAAGAAAATGGAGAAGGGAACATCTTTGCCAGATGATGTTAAAGTGTCTGAAAATTACTTTGTGTTCATTATAGCCGCACCAAGAGCTGTACAGAGTTAGCTGATGGCAGATACTGCTGCATGTGTTATTAGGTCATTTATCTATCTAGTGAAATGTAGCAAGCCAGGCTTCATAGTGTGATTTCCTGAGAAAAATCCATATGTTCTCAAAAAGTCTGTTTTCATTTCTCTCTGTTGTACATGTAACAGCTATGATCCAGAGTAGCTCATTTTGTCCTGTCAGTGACTGTTCAGCTCTCCAAACTCCAGCTAATTTGGTTTTTTTCACAGTTCACTGTGTAAGGGTCTCTTTGTTCTTGTTTAAGGTGATGGCCTCATTTTTATGCAAATAAAACAGCTTGAGGCAGAATGGTATCTTTCTTCAATTAATTTAGAAGTTACATTTGTCACCACAAATCAATATTTTCCTACTTGTGGCCAACTTCAAGGCATATGGAGTAAAGGCCTTTCATCTGTTTAGCATCTCTGGTGATGCAGAGCCATTATGGTGCTCTGAGCTGTATAGTCCTGTGCCTGGGAGAGAGTTGCTAGCCAGAATACCACTATTCAATATCATCATAATGCAACCTCACATTACATTCTTGTATCTTCACCACAGTCCATTGTGGGCCTAAACACAGGTATCTGCTTGCTCGTTGCAGCCAGCAAATTCTGCTCTGTTGGCTGGAGACATTACCTATCTACGTAGTGTAAGAGCTGAAGCAGGCTGGAACACCATCAAGTAGCTTAAACTTGGGATGATTCTACCAGAACTGCACAAAGGGAATAATTAAAAGGTTTGTTTCAGACAAGTAATTTCTTCTTGGCTGGCAGAATCTGGACATAAAGGGGAGATCTGTTGAGCTGGAGAAATCTTTTCTTACTGATCATGCTTTTATTTCTGTCATCCTGAAATGAGATTTTTCTCTGGACCTGGCACAGTAGAGGAAACTTGCTCATTTTCCCTGCTCATATAGTCTAACTGGCCATCTTGTGCAAGAAATAGTGTCTTCTCCTGTTTCTGCTTCACTAAATTATGTTTAATGCTCCAACCTGGTTAGTTTATTCAATGAGACTTCGAAAAAAAACCCAAACAAACAACAAACCAAAAACTGAAAAAAAGCCTAGACTAGACCAGGACTCCTGAAGCCACAAGAGAGAAAATTTAATCAAAGTCCGAATTCAAAATGAAGAAGGTTCCGATCTAAACCCAAGACCAAACAAATCTGTATTTAGATGGAAAACAATACCAGCTGGAAGTCACACAGATGAACTATGGACTGAAGCTTCCCCTCTCACATACTACCACCTGGCCAGGCAACAAAAACCTTCACTCCCTGTGACCCATTCTGTCCCTTTTTTTGCACCATGCAAGGGGACTGGGTTTGTAAGTCTTTTTTTTTGTTGTTTGTAAGTCTCTTGTAAGTTTGTAGGTCTTTCATGGAGCCTCTTAGTTGCTGTGCTCTGATGCAAACAGGTAAATTCATATTCTGCAGGCAGAAGGGGGCTATGAGGAATTCCCATCAATTTCTGGGCAGAAGTCAAAGCTATGTGGGGCCCCTGGCAGCCCTTATCTCTGTTGTTGGGGCTGTGCCCCCACCATGTCCTTTTTACTTCCTTAGATATCAAGACACGTAAACTGCAGCGATTGAAGGAGTGCATCCTGGCCCGAGCACTTCCATCTAATCCAGTCTGAGACAATGTGTCTCTTCACTGGAGACAGGCCCTGAGCAAGCCAGGATTATTAAAGATTTTAGCATACTCTTTCACCCCAGGGATGTTACTGCTTGGAGCCGTGCATTTCCTATTGCAAGATCTTAAACCACTTTTTTTTTAAATTTATTTTGAGCACATCTCATTAAGTTTCCATCACTCACCCCTCCATGTGAAGATGAAAAGCATCATTGTCCTCATTTCAGAGCTCAGAAAACTCAGGCATGAAGGGCTAAGCTTAAAGCAGCATTTCTAAAATGATACAGGGAGACTTCGGTAGAGTCCTGGAAAGAACCTGGCTCTCCTAGGTTGCAGGGCTTATAACTTCAGCCTGATATAATTTTTTTCTCTCCTTTACAGAGCCTTGACAGTCCTGTGAGGGATATTATGTAAATACAGGTTATATCTGTTGATATAAATCATTGTAAATCAGTAGCTGACATCAAAAGCATAAAGCTGCTGCTTCTTTCCTAATGGAAATGGTGCATTTCGTACACCTGAAAGTGCTGAAAGTCACATCTCCCTGCAAGCATGCTGCCATCCCTTGCTGTCAGCATAATTGGAGGCAGTGCTGCCCTATCCCTGCATCCAGCCATGCAAGTTGTGCACTGATCCTCTGCAGGGAAATATTCTTTCAAAAGCTTCTCCTTTGCCTTCACCCATCTCAGATGCACCACAGACAAAAGGGCTTTTCTGCGTTGCCTCCACCCATCCACTCAGACATAAACTGATCTCAGTCTCACTGCAGAATGAAATAGACAAAATGGTGCAATGAACTGACATTAAAAAAGCAAGGTGACAACAGCAAGCAAATATTGCTCAGTATCACAGATTCTAGGCATGCAGTTCCAGGTCTTTTCTTTTTACAGCCCAAATTACTGGGATGCCACAGAACAGCATGGTTTTGTCAGATAAATCATGTTAAACTACACGGGCTACAAATGGTACTGACCTTTTGGTGACACGGTGTTGGACTCAGAGTGTGCAAAGGGTCTGCCACCAAGCTGCAGTTTGGTAAGGGACCTATTGACATCCCATTCCAGACAAGTGTCTTCACCATCCTCCTCTGGCCCTGGCAAGTTCTGAGCCCAGGAATTATCCAGCATTTCCCATCATGGGACCCTGGGTCTGCCCAGGGCTTGCTATACTTTTCACCCTCCTGGTGCTCCAGCACGGGCTAGCACTTGCTGGGAGAGCAATGGCATCCTCGCAGAGCAATACACCATCCACATTGTGTGGCCATCCCTCACACTCAGAAAGGTGTGTGTCTCTAACCAGCTGCACTGATATTTCAGCCCAGGAACTTTAGCAGCACTGACTGAAAGGGTGAGTAGCTGGTGAAAGGCGTTCCTGAACCTGTGCTGAATTCAGAGCCTGTTCCTCAAGGAAGGGGTAACGGGGAGAAGAGCAGAGGGGAGACATCATACACAGCCTGGAAAAAAATACAGATCAGGTCCCAGACATCTGGGTTGCCATGGCTGAATAAGCTAAATCTGTACTATGGATTGTGCTGAGAATAAATGCATCAGTACCCCGTAGAATAGGAAAGCTGTCCAAGTAGATCTCTGCTCCTTTTCAGGCTGGACTACACAGTTTTGCTCCATTGACTTGCAGGACAGAAACTTTTGATTTTTAGAGCTGATTATCTGGCTTAGAGATGACAGAGAAGAAAGGAACAGTAGCTCTCAGCCCCCAGCAACCTATCTAGGGAGTGAATAAAAGTGACAAAAACCTGCCAGCATGCTGCCTACACATGAAGAAATTCTGTTTCCAGTCCTCTGGAGGAGACTTCTCCTGAAAATCCCTTTCTGGGGTAGGAGGGAGAGAAGGACGGGATAAATAAATAAATAAATCATTGTGCGTGTGTGTCTATATGTGACTTTTCCACTTGACTTAGACCTATACAAACAATGGCACTATGACAGTCATCACATTTGTGTCAAAGGAACGGGACAGCCTTGCAGCTCAGGGCTGTGACAGACTGGTACCTCGGGTGACCCTGTTGAAGGTTGCTACCTCCAGTACCAACCACTCAGCACACTGTGGGCACTACGAGAGATTAGAATATTCATTGTTAACTGCAGAAATGGAGACCACAAAGACAGAGGTGCAAAGGAGCCGCTGGAGGAGGCCACCTAGGGTATCTCTCCATCCCTCTCACGTGCTCCTCCTGCCTGGTTTCCCAGATGGGGAGAGGATCCCATCAGGGAATAGAAGATTCAACAGGAGGAGGATGGCATGTATTTCTCCTTCAGATACACTCTCCCTTGCAGAGCTTGGTTCAATTTACATATGAATACTACTGTGTTCTTCATAAGCAAGAATTAAGAGAACAAAAGCATGCAGGAAGTGAGAGGAAGGGAAGGGGAAAAAATGTAAGACAGAAACTGGAGGTGGTGACAGGCACCCAGAGGCAAGGTTACCACTCAGAGTTATTCAGTGTTGTCCCTGCTGACATGCGTTCCAAGGGTATAATTTAAGAAAGAGCTGCTTCCCCGTGGTTTGTCCCCATCCTGCCTGGCCCCTTGATGCATTCTGCACTGATTTCTGACACACATGTGCACTATCCAGGTTGTCTTTCTGGGGTGGACACAGCAGGCTCAGCTTTTCCAACCCAAGGAGAACTTCTCTTGGTGCTGTAGCTCACCCTCCTGTGTGTAATATGCAGGACTTTTACATGTGACTGACAGTCACGTGTACAGTCCATGTAGGAAAATGGTATAGGTTTGGCAAAATTAATTGAAATAATGCCTACACACTTGGGATCTTTAAGGTCAAGGATAGGAAGAACACCAGTTAAGGCCCAAGTTACCAGTGAGGTACACACAGATCACAATATACATAAATTCAAAATCTTATTTGACAATAAAATAAAATAACATAAATGTGCAAGTGGACATATTTGGTTACACAGTCCCTTAAAAATAGTTACTGGTAAAACAGGATTTCTACTATGAACAGAGAACTGTATCTTCAGTCAGTCTTTTGTTAATTTACTCAAAACCATCGAAATTATGAACTTTCTATTTCATCAAAGAGGGGTTATATCCCCATGAATTCCTCTGACAAACGACTACCCCAGAATCTGGAATTTAAAGAAATTTGCAGCCTGAATGATTGAGTAAAGATAGGATTGTTAGGAAAAGAGAAAGAAAGTGCAAGAGCATGTGTGACAGAGAGTATGCTTCACTTTCTTGTGAGTGTTTTAAGTTTTATGGCAAGTGGAACCAAGGTTCCTGTGGCTGGGTTTGGACCAGCTTGCTTTATTGCCAGTCTTCTTTTCTTCTCCTTCTCTCTTTCTCTTTTGCTATGTGCAGGCCCTGTATTTTTATGGAAAATTTACATTGTTTCTTATGGAGTTAAAAGCTCTTTTATGAAGGTTAAGAGCTCTGTTTGGGACAGTACTGGAAGGGAATAAAAGGCTGTTGTTACTTTTGGGCTGAGTCAGATGGACTGGTAGATGGCTTCTATTGCTGGGGACTAAAAGGAGGTGTCAGAGAGCCATTAGATTGAAATCTCACCCAAAGCAGTATCACCAACAACTCTTCCCACCTCTTTCTAGGTGCTAGGAATTGTCCACAGAAGGTGACTGTATAATCATATGGGAAGGAAAACTGCATAATGAGGCTTTCCAATGCCATGTCTATCTTAAAAATTTCACTCCCTGGACTGGCACAGGAGAATATCCAATTTATTCAGAAACATTTGAGATTGACAGCAGATCAAGCCTATCTACTCTTCCTTATAACTAACAGCTCCTTCCTGACCCACCCTTGGGTGTGGTTGGGCAAACTCTGCTGTTAAACTCTTGCATCTTCAGATGTGACCTTCAGCTTCAGCCAACATGGCTGTGAGCCAGTGGTTTGACTGGGCACAACCTGGGATCTCTGTAATGTATGTGGTCCTGAACTCCCTCTGTGTTCAGCTGACCTCTGGCTCTTGGTTCATGCAAGATGTATATGTAAGGCGTTGCAAAACCTAGAGGCTGTAGAACAAGAAGATTGTAGAACCAAAGGAAGCATGAAAAAAAAAAAACAAAGGCAAGAAATAATCAGCCGGAAACATTCATTTCAATTATAAAATCATTAGTACCCCATCTATGGTCATTTTCACCAGGTTTCTAAGAAATGAGTTCAGTCATGAATATGTTTGCAGAAGCAGCAATGATGCGAGAAGAAAGATTTCAGACTCTCTGTAGTCAGGACTTGCACAAGAAACTTGATTCCAGGAATTACGCACATCCAACATGAGAACAAAGACCTATTATGTGACCTACCTGTCCAGTCTAATCAGCTCAAATGCTGAATGAAATTAATTACAGCAATTAGAAATTGAAATGAATATGCCAGTCTTTCTCAAGAAATAGAACTTGGAAATGTTTCAATTATTTAAACTTTTCAAAATTATGTTTTCAATTCTCATATTTCATTTTGATTCAATTTTCCACTTTTATGTTACTTTTTATAGCTTTTAAATATGCTCCGATGATGTCAGCATATATAATCTTCACATAATAAAATAATGTGAAAAAAGAGGTGAAAAAGACTTTCAGATCAAAAATAGCATTTTCAAATACAATTCCAGCATTTTCTGAAATGAATTTTTTCTCATATTGAAGTTTATTTTTCCCACATCATCTCAAAAGGCATTTCACAAAATTCCTTCAATTTTTATCTAGGAAATAGTAAACTGACTAAGAAACAAACCTTACAAATGTCAAGATAAAGACATTTTCAATGAAACACTTCTGCTTAGCCTTGCTCACTGCAAAGCCTTTCTGGATGAGTGACAGGTCACAAATTATGTATAGAAATCACCTGCCAAATCATTTCAAATTAAGTGTGCAAGAAGACCATGATGTGCTCTTGAATAATTCACATAGTCACCTCTGCTATCTGCTATCCATGACTGCCCAGCTGTAACAAGGTAGCTGCCAGCCAGCACTGAGCCTCTCTGTGCTGGCAAAGAGGAGTGAAGCCTTGGGAAGGAAAGGACTAACGGAGGACACCAAGGACATGCTGTGTGGAAGCTGAGATCCAAAGATGAAGACATTGGACATGGGCCAATACATTTGGGCCTGTGGACAAAAAGCCCTGGGCATTGGGTACGTTAGAATCCGACTCTGTGCTACTGCCTTGCTTGGAGGACACAGAATCACAGAATCATTACGGTTGGAAAGGA
>VWZX01000630.1:0-22568 GCA_013399015.1 Galbula dea
CTCACCTCTCCTTGAGACTGGCAAATGTATCTGGAACACACTCGACCCTTCAGCCCTTGGAGAGCCAACCCACACCTCATTTCTGTCATCTCCTGTTCTGTCCCCTTCCCCCTTCCAAGCTAGTTTAAAGCCCTGTCTACCAACCCTGCCAACTTGTAAGACATGACCCTTCTACCCCTGTGAGAAAGTTGTGTCCCATCGTATGCCCACATACCAGCAGATGAATAAACCTTCCCATGATTGAAGAACCCAAAGTTCCTATGGTGACATCAATTTTGCAACCATACACTGACAGATTGGGCCCTCCTGTTCCTATCAATATTTTCATCAGCTACTGTGAGAAGTGAGGAAAATATTACCTGTGCTCCTGAGTTTTCTAATAAGCAATGCAAGGCCCTGAACTCTTTTTTAATTGCCTTTGGATTACTCACCTCCACCTCATCAGAGCCAACTGGGATAATTATAAGAGGATAATAATTTGAGCTCCGCACCAGACTGGGAAGTTTGCTAGCAATATCCCGTACCTTGGACCCAGGGAGGCAGCAGACTTCCCTGTGGGTTGGGTCTGCTCAGCATATTGGACCCTCCATTCCTTTCACAGTGACAATGACAATAATGACAATAACTCGTCTTTTCTTCTTAACAGAGGTGGTACAAATGCGAGAGGCAGGCTGTTCTACCCTGGGCAGCTCTACCGACCCTAAAGGACTTATGTCCCCTTCATTCTGTGTTTGCTCGTCTAGTACCAGGGCCTCGTATCTATTGTGTATAGGCACCTGGAACTGTGAAGCAGGCCAGGAAAGGGCACACCTGCCATTCTGAGCAGTGACCTGTTTCCACACTCCCCTATCATCTAATCCTCCTTCTTCCATCTTGTGGTGAGAGGGTAATGTATTCAACCTTTCATGACGTGGGATCTCCAGCTGAGAACTCCTCACGGCAGTCAGGGAATGATTCCACCAATCAATCTCTCTCACACTCCCTGATAGTTCTTAATCTCTCCACTTCCTCCTTCAGTTCAGCTACTAGGCTGAGCAGATCATCTAGTTGCTCACACATCACACAGAAACCTTCTGCAACCAGCTACAGACTCTGGCACTCCCTACAGCCAGGCACCTGGGTGGCTGCTTGTTCATACCGGAGCTCCATCTGCGTCCCCACTTCCCGACAAACTGTGGCTTTCTTCCTAGTGTTAACCATGACTAGGCATTTCCTAGGCTAGCGAAGAGCACTCGTGTAGCTCACGTCAGAAGCCTGACATGGGACAGCACTCCCCTGTTCGCCCTGCCTGCACGAATTGCTGCACAAACTGCCCCGCACCTGTTTGCCACGCTCCAGGTCGCCATGCTCCCAGGGCTTGGTTAATATAGGAGAGGGCGTATCAGCCTTCAATGCTGGCCCTACCCAGTGAGTCAGAGCTGGTGGCTCTTTGGACTCGCTCTGGGTGGTGGGGAGGTAGCTGGGCTGCAGCAGCCTCTCTACGCCTCCTGACTTGCAGTTTCCTGCACTCCGAAAGTGTCAGCGCTGTCTCCCCAACGCAATCCTAGGGCAGATGTATACGCCAGGGCAACCTCACTTCAAATGGCTGAAAAAGTGGTGCTAGAGGCTATTTAAAGCTGCTGCCTTCCATGCTGGCCCCATCCAGTGAGTCACAGCTAGGGGCTCGGGGTGGGGGGTAGCTGGGCTGCAGCAGCCTCTCTATGCCTCCTGCACTCCAAAAGGGTCAGCGCTGTCTCCCTGACGCGATCCTAGGGCAGATATACGCACCAGGGCAACCTCGCTTCAAATGGACAAAGATCAAACCGTCGAGGTGTCCCCTACATAACCCGTGGTCATTTCAATGCTAAAAACCACACAGACGAGAATTTAAATGCACGTGCAGGACCACCTCAGCATAATGAATTAGGCAATTGATGGAACATGTATACAAAGATTTATGTGATGTGAAATCATATAACCATTCACATATAGTTTCTTTGTTATTTCTACTGTATATAAACTGTTGCTGTTTGAGCTAACAGCATGCTAACTTTGCAAACTATCACCTAGCACCCTTTTCTTCGCAGAACTGGAATAGAGTAAATATCTCAACTCTGTATGTCGACTGGTCTTTTGCGCACCAGGTAAAGAAACCCTTTTTGGGACTAGAGAGGTATTAAGAAAATTTTATATCAACTAGTATTGACATTATTGCCTCCAAACAGTCGTCTTTTTTCCATTGCTTTTCAACAGAATATCTAAGGTATCAATTCAAATCCCTTTTCATAGACAAATTCCTTGTATTTGCAATCATGAAAGAAACATTGAAGTTCTGGAACATATGAAAGGAGAAGTCAAAGATGTCAGAAGTCTCCCCTTGATTCTTAGTACTGCAAAAAATAATACTAGCATTTCATCTTGAAGTTGCATATTTTGGACATAGTAAGCTTACCTATTTTAAGCTAGCACCTCTACAAGCTCTAAAAAAGTGCCTTTGTGCACAAGTGTACTCTCTATTCGCCAAAGCAGCTTCAGTGTTCAGAAGTCTCAGAACTTCACAAATTTAACTTGTGTATGTGTTAACAGTCTTTTGCCAGGAGAAAGAATACAAGTACGATGTAGTGAACTAAACATGGAAACAAGTATCTAAGCTTACTTCCCAAGACAATTGCTGCATTTATAAATTGCAAAAAGCAAGACATTTGGGAAAATAAAAAAAGGATCTAACATTCTTCTTTGAAGAACAGAAATATTTATTGAGTGACAGTACATTGTAGCTATCCAAAAATACATACTACACCTACAGCTGAAGACATCAATCTTTTTCTCTAAGATAAGCTGGCCAATGCAGTAGCTAGGTCATCTCAGATGTAGCACACTTTGGAACATCTTATAAAAGTACATTAGTACTTTTGAATTCAAATACTGAGCAGTCCTCACTCTTTTTTGTCAAACAGCTTTGTTTCAAAGACAGGAGAAGTATGTTGTAGTGACTGTCTTAAAGGAGACACACAACATGCACTGTTAGCAGTGATCTTACCTGCTTGTCATTAACACAATACTTTTCTATGTCCTCCTTTGTCTGCAACAGCTTCTTCTGAAATAAATACAAGAACAGCATTGCAGTTCTAAAAGCAGAATTAGTCTTCAATATTTCAATAAGGTTTAAAAATATTCCCCCAAACTCAGAAAAGCTATTCCCAATTAGTTATAACACTTTACTATTGTAATTTTACAAATTTATTAATATATCTGTCCAGCCACTAGAACTTGTTTATCTGTTTTTCATTTAGTCTTCTACAGCCAGCAACAATTTCAAAAACAGATTTAATGCTTTTATTTCACACAACTACACAGAGCACTTAACATTGTAGGTATTATTTTTTCTCCTGCATTTTATATTTTTTATATATATAGATATTATATTTATATATATTCTATTTTGTATTTATGCAACATTACATTAACTCGTCTGAAGAACAATCACTCTCATGGAATTACCACAGAAATTAAACTAAAATTTGGTAAATTTAAATTGTCATACTCCTTTCAAGAAAAATTGTGTTCATTCTGGCTAGATACAAGGCTATGCAAAGTTCTCAAGTGTTAAGTAAATTATCAAAGACAGCTAGGACTAAGGCCCTCAAAAAAGTTAAAAGTGCTTTTATTTCCTAACAATTAGGTTTTTCTCCAAAAACAAAATAACAACCCATTATAAAATCAGAATCATTCCAGTTAAATACAAGAAAACCCCAAAGAAACCTTTTTTCCTCCAAAGCTGTCTTGATGAACAGTTTTTCACGAATAAAAAGTATGATATAACACAATGCTGATTAGACACCAAAATATTCTGAGAATTTTAAGAACTGTCTTTAATCCCCCAGTTGTCACTTACTGTAGGGAAATTCCACAGTTTTAAAGAATATCAGCTTTTGGCCTCTGCCACAGATCTAGACAGTGAAATAATGAATGCCATTAACAGAAGTGACAGCATTGGCAGAGTTTTAAGTCAAGCTAATCACAAATTCCACACTGGGCTATACTCCTTAAAAAGGCAGCGATGTCTGCTATCAAAATGAATGAATTTTAAATGCTTAGAAACCCCTTAAAATATAAACTGAAGAAAGTATGAATAATTAGAAATGCCAAAATTATTCCTCGCCTATACAGATTTTGTGAACAGAGCTCAGCCAGTAAAAATCCACATACACTTACCTCATCCCTTGCAATCAGTGTTATGAAAGCACCTTGCTTATAACATTCAATAGCAATGCATTTTCCAATTCCACTGGAGCCTCCAGTTACCTAATTCATTTGAAAATGGCAGTATTAGTCCACTATTCCCATCCCTTTTCCCATATGGTAACTGTCAAATCAAATGAGAATTCAAATAAAATATACCAAGATTACATTACCCAATGAGGTATGAATACAGAAGATACACTAAAGTCAGTTTACTTATTGCATGTGAATGACAAATAAGATCTGAATAGACTGATAAGCATTTGTTTCTACTCCAAAATCAGGTTTACTTCAGTAGCATTTTCTGCTCATTTATTACATCAGGCACTTAGACCCCCCTCCCACATGGGCACTCTCACATGCTTTTGACTAACTTGCGTATGTTATTTCTAAAAGCAGAAGTAGTTAAAAGTTTCAAATCACTAATGGTATTCATAACAATACAATTACATAATGTTCCTTCCTATCTGATCACAATAGAAACTATTTGTAAAATTAACAGTTGCAGATTGCATTCTGAAGATATTATTACATAAACAGAAAATACCTTCCTTCTTATTAAAAAAATCCATTAAGTCAACAGTTAGCCCTCTATAAAGTATTTCCCAGTACCCCAGTCTGAGCTTTGGGCTGTCTGTGCCATCCCAACATTACTTTTTTTTACTTTTTTTTTNTCCGTTACCTTTTCTTTTTTCTTTAAACTGACACACTGAATAGTCTTATATGCAAACAAAAAATTAATAGTTCATCTATGGACAAATGCAGGGTGATGACTACAGCCCTGCATTGTATGTTGCACAAGGATACACTGCCAAATGATACTAATATAGAGGTTAAAGTAACTTTAAAATCACTCTCACTACCCTCAATAAACCTACTTAGAAACTCCACGTGGAATAAGATGTAGATGACAATCTTGATCTCTCTTTTTGACTAAAATAAAAAAGTTTTCCTGTCTGACACTGCCTTTAGATGTCTTGTTCATTTAAACCTAGTCTCAGTATGTATGTACCTCTGGTCCTTAAACAAACAATGGTATATTTCTTATATACCCAAATTATTTGAATTTTCTTCTAACATACTATGAGGCTAGGGTTGTGAAAATACTGGAGCAAAATTACTAAAAACAGTTATTGTAAAAAATTCTGCTGATTAAATGAGTTACAAAATACAGATTTCCTAATAATTGCAAAAATAAGTGAATTAGATCGCTCTGGAAATCGTAACTTTTTGTTATCAAAACCCTTCACAAGACTTCAGAGAAAGGAAGGTATCACCTCTATTTTAAGTATGAGAAAACAGAGTAATTGAGTTAATTAATGGAAGGGCAAAGTTCCCCAATCTCTAACTATATACATTATAAAAAGCCTTGTGGTATCTCCTCATCTGCTAATGCAGCAGTTTTGTTTTCAAAGGTGCATCATCCTTACAATTCTTTCCACTCCTGGATGCAATAAAGTCAGAAAAGTCAGAAGTACACTCCCAAGAGTCACTAAGCTCTTCTTTCATGTCAGTATTTTATCACTATTAACCTTCAAAAATAGCTTAGTGTAAGTAAAATAATCACAGCAAACAAAGATTTACAACACAGTCCATGGTTTCTGACTTTGTCTGCAGTCACAAACAGGCCAAGTCACAAAGACTAACTTCAGCTTTTTAGGCTTCCTCTATTTTTAATTAGAAACAGCTGCTTCGGATTAGCTTCTAATTGAAAAGATTAAAAGACTCAGTTTGATAGACTCGGGCAGACCTCAGTTCCACTTCTACAGATTTTCAACAGCAGCAGGTACACCAGCACAAGAACTCGTCAATGTGTATGGAAGACTGCTCCAATTCCGGTTTTTGGCATAGGGCAGAGACAACTGATTACAACCTTTGTAAAATGCTGAGTATCATGAATAGGTCAAACACACTTATGCTTGATGAACTCTTTGAAGATGAAGGTATTGGCATCAAGCCTTTGGCTTGTCATATAACACTAACAGTCATTTCAAGAAGACAAGGTCTGAAGTCAAGCAAGAAACAGAAAAATGAAGATTTTATTCACAGTTACACCCAAGAACACTGGATAGGGCTCATGGAAAGGTCAATGACAAAAGGCAGTATCAATTAGCTGGGAACTTTCATATTCAGGTGGGAGGCTGTTATACATGTGTGGGAGGTTGTTACTAATATGGACATCTTTCAGGAACATTCAGCATGAATGCTAATGTAAGAGAAAAATAACAAACAAACCGTAGAACTAGTGAAAACTTTGCTCTGTGCCGCAATAAAGCCAGCCTAAGCAAATCTATGAAGTCTGCTAGGTAAGTAAGTTACAAAGAGCATACATCTACTCCATTAAACCAGACATTATTACAGTTACTTACCCTTGTGGCCACTAGTTCTACAGCCACTTCATTTCGTTAGTTCCAGACATCTGAATTGCCACTAATCCTGTTTTTATGTTTCACTGTAACCCAGCCTCAAGGGAGTTAGCAAAAATAAAAATCTGGTTTCAGCAACTCAAAACACAGACCAATTTGTTGACAGGAAGGAACAATAAGTCCTAGTATTAATTGCGATGTTCAGAATGCAATACTACCAGCCCATGAGCACTGTTACTGAGCTGTTTCTGTACCTGAGAAGAACAGGTGCCAAATTAGCCATTCCAAAAAGGGTGTGGCTCCAATTTCTCCAGCTATGATCTTTGATAACAGAGGTCCCCTTCCAAGGATCAGAGGATTTATTTGCCCCTTGATAAATGGAAATGTTGGAGTGAGGTAGAGAGAATTGCTGCACCTCACAGTCAATTTGAATTGACTTTCAAATTCGAGATACTGGGAATTCAGTTTAATTGATGAGACAGACCAACTCCAAATTAACAGAACTGTCATCAAGACTGATCAAAATCAAGACTTGATTGATACATTATCTCTACTAAAGCTTACTAACTTTCACTTAGCACTGGATGCAAGCTGGCTTTATGCTTTTAAAGAGTGCTGTGACAGAAGGTATTTAATCCTACCAAAACAGAATACCCTTGTAATCTGCTCTAAGGGTTAGTATGCCTGACAGACTCAAAATGATCTCTTATTAAACCACTCAGATGTATCCAAACTATATATCGTATCACTCCCAACACAAGAACTACAATGCTGAGACACCAAGATTGACTGTCCTTAAAGTTGACTGCACTTACCAAGTTAGGCTCTGCACAGAAGTTGGTAAAACTACTTCTGGACTAGAGATGACCCTTATGCATGTGGAGTTGGCATGATCATACTAAGCAATGTCCAAATGAAATGCCTTTTCAACCTGAATTGGAGATAGTCCCAGAGAGAGGACGTCTTTCCATTTCCTTTCATTATCAGCCCACAAACTTTGATAACCCACTGAGAACTTCGTTTTTTTCATACAGATTTCAACTTGATTTTAGAAAGATTAAGGCTGAAACAAAAGGGGGGAAGGTTGATATTGGAATTTCAGGACAGACAGTTTCTAAACATGACTCATGAAACTTACAGAGGGCTGCTATTGACCTAACCTCTTAAGTTTTTGTTGCATTCTGCTCTATTAAGCAAAGTATCTTTGTAGAGAAATAAAGAGCAAAGAGAATGTGTGTAGGGCAAGTGAAAAAGGACAGTTAAATGTGACAAGTGAACATGATGCAGATGAAGCACTGATGACTGCCTTTTCCTATTTTCATTTTTCTGTCTACTGTTACAACCAGATACAAAAATAATAGTTTGTTCTCACAAAATAGGTAATGCTAGTATGCAGCCTGAGACCCAAGGAAAGAGTTAAAGCCAATGGCAAAATGAAGGAAATATGAAATAAGTCTTCTGTGATTTCAAAGCATGGAGAAGTTCAGCACAAGACGCAGCTGCTCTACAGCATAAAAATAACTTTTATAGCCTTTATTTAAGAAGAGTTTCCTAGTTGTGCTAGAAACAAAGCAAGTAGTATTAAACATCTAAAAAGTATTTTGCTTTACATAAACTAAACTTGATGCTTGAAGTCATTTGATAGCAGAGAAGTCCTTCTAATTTAATAGTGCCCACTGGGGTCAACAAAATACATAGCAGGTAAGTCTGGGAAAAATACCCCACAAGATTAGACCACTAGTAATGTGGAGTTCTGTAGACTCCCACCCTAAATAAGTCCTATCCTTTTCCAAGAAAGACTCTTATGATGATGATTCCTCCAGAAAGCTTGCTTTGCCTAACACACTGCTCCATCATGCAAATGACTCTGGGAGAGGACAGAGAGAAAAAACCCACAAGTTTTCTGCTTCAAATTTCTATCCCAAAAGGCTGCTGGAGTTAGTTACTTAGCCGTTAACAAACATCTATTAACCGTAAATGTTAGGAGTGAAGAGAAATACTTTTCGTGAAGGATTAACAGTGAAAAGAATACTGACTTAAGTTGAAAATTCAGTAACTGGTTTGTAGTAGCCTCTGAAGTTGCCCAATGACCTTCCTTCAGAAATGTTAACAGGTGTCTTTTCATGATACTTTCAACAGGCCCCAGAAGAGTTTGTAGGCAAGACTGACTCTGCTTCAGAAAAATAATTTATTCATGCATATCTTGAAAATTTACATTTACTGTGCAATTGTAATCACTTGCCCTCTTGAGAGGGCTTAACCAGATAAATGCACAATTTGCTGGTCTTCGTTCTTTTATTCTTTATTTCAAGACTGGGTTTAACTGAGGCCTGGAAAAGATTACCAAATGTTAACCTACAGTCTTATCTGAATCAAGTCATACACTAAATAGAATTTACATATGCAGATCACTTAAAAAAAAAAGATCTTGATACTTTTCTGAGAAGACTTCACGTAAGTCCTCACATAATGTTATGGTCCTTAAATATTTTCGTGAAGTCCCTCAGTCATTTCAGTAGCAAAGAACACTCACTCCCAGTATATGGCATAAGAATTCACTTCTACACACACAATGTGGAAAGCCTCCTTGAACAAAATTTCTAATTTACAGTACCATCATCCAATACTTTTCCTTATGCATTACACTAGAAAATTTGAAATTCAAATGCACGAGTGTCCAACACTATTAACAGTACCTACAAATACACTGAACGCTGAAAAAACTGCTCCATATTTCATTAGTTTGCATGAATACTTTAAGAGCATAACTAAAGCCAAAATAAAACAAGTACTTTTGCCAGTGGTGACACCAACAAAATTGTTTACCAGCAGATTCTGATTTGTACCATCAAGTTAAATATATCTACAGCCATTTCCTCCACAAATATATCAATATCATTACTTCCCTGGATGGACTCCTAATTTGATCAGACTTGCAGGAATGCTGTTTTTGAGACTCCAGTGGTATCAAGCTGAGCTTCAACAGCTAATATAATTTGCTGCAGTGATTATGTGGAGCAGTTATAGGTTACTTCTCTAACAAGAACATTCTCATAATTTTCAATGTGCATATTTTAAAATTAATTAATTAATTCTGATTAGAAGAACTAGCACAGTAGCTTTTAAAGAGTTTAATCACACAAAGAACAGAGAACCTGGGAGAATCACTATACACATATATGTAGAAAGCCCACAAATTTTGGAACAAAACCCATTTCACTTTTTATTACTTGCTATTCTATTGCTGCATAACAGTCACAGAAAGCCCTTAAGTCTGCTTCCCCTTCGCTTTTACACAGTATTGAAGGGTTCCTCCTTAACAAGCATTGGTTCTGTGGAAAGAGCCATAACCAGAGAACCTTAATGCAAGCTTGAACACACCTCAGAGAGTACATGATGCTGTAAAGCCAGTTGCTGCATGCAGGTAGTATCTATTGCATAAAGCAACTTGGGAATGCTATTGTAATTTAGACAGGCCTAAATTACTCTAGGGACAGCTCCATCCTCCAAAAATAACAATAATAAAAGGCACCATACAGAGCTCAAATAAAACCAAACAAATCACAAAACCCAACAAAAATCTCCCACAAAACAAAAAACAAACCACAAAAAAACCCCAAACCAACCAATAAAAAAAAAAACCCAAACAACAACAACAAAAAGAACTCCCACAACCAAAAAGACCCCAACCAAAAATAAAAGGTCTGCACTACCACGAACTCTCACTGTCATAAAATCTGCAAGCACTACCCACCTCTTAAAGCAAATGTAACCATCCCGTAAACAACAGCTTCTCTTCATGGAGATTCCTCAGCAATCTAAAGCTAAATTTAGAAAAACTATTCAGCAGATTCTAGGACCCCGATTCTTTCAACTGCTTAATTCATTTGTTCTCACGCGTTCTTCACTCACTACTTTGTGATCCACCTGAAAGGACCTGGCTACTGTTCCCTTTCCTCCTCCTTGCAAACAACACACCCATACAACTTCTACTGGTGTACTATTCAAGAAATTTTTCAACAGTATGTTCTCCTGAAGACTTCTTTCTAAGACCTACTTCTATGATCTTGACTACAGTCAAAATATTGCTTATAGACATCGATATCTATGTACTTAAAGAGGAAACAGCGCATGAGCGTCACCTGACCACTTCTTTTGTATTATTCTTCCCGTCTCCTCACATCTGACTTGTTTTTTAGACCAAGTCTAGCACAGATTTTGCTTTTTACTTATGAGCACAAACACCACTTCAATATCTTGGGAAATGCTAAAACAAAACTCAAGTTAACCAGCAACTTCGAGAGTCCGAAAGGAATGTCTCAAAAAGCCAACATTAAGACTGAAGATGGTTTGCATTTCTGGTGACTCGAAAGATCGCCTTAAGCCAACCGAGACTTACAGCGGGTATAGGTCATCAGCACAGATCATTTCCTTATCGCTCGGACATGTGGCTCCCATGTTTTAGTAGCTTGGGGTGCTACAGCAAGCTGCCAAGTTTCCTTGCAAACCAACGGGCAACCCCAGCGCCGGCCTTTGCCACATGCCTGGGCGACCTACCGTCCGCCTGCTCCACCAGAGACCCCTCTTTCCCTGCCGTCAGCAACCCGCCGCTCCCAATAATCCCCGGCTGCCTGCCTGGCTGTCAAGAGAACACAACACTCCTTCCCACAGCGCCTCGCGCCGATCTCAGAGAGAGCTACCTACCTCCTTCCCTTCCCCACCACCCAAAGGACAAAACGGCCGAGGGCGTGTCGCAAGCAAGGCACCTCCCCGCACCGCGGCGGGGAAGGCGCTGAGGCCGAGCGGCGGCCCGCGAACACCTCAGCTCCCTCTGCGGTACGCAAAAAGGGACGGCGAGGGGACGCCTTCCTCGCACCTCGCATCCCTCTCCCGGGGCGCCTCACTCACCACGACGTGAGCACCGGGCAGCTTGAGGGGCTTGGGACTTATAAGCGGCGACACCATGTAGAGGAGGAGAACGAAGGTCACGATGAAGGCGACCGCCAGGAGCAGCATGGCTCGGGCCGCGCTCGCGGAAGGGTCGCAGCGAGTACAGGGGCAAAGCTCGTTAGGAGGAGGAGGAAGAGGATGAGGGGAGGAGGAGGAGCTGGAGGAAGAGGAGGAGGAAAAGGAGGCGGTGGCGACAACAACGACGACAGCAACAGCAGCTACTTCTGCTACTACTGCGGGGAGGGGTTGCCAGCCACAGCCCAGCGCAAAAACTGACCGCCTGCGCCACTACCCCTATCAGGAGAGAATCAATGCCACCACAGGGCCAGCGAGAAAGAACGGCAGAGTTCGGCAGCCATTCCATCAACTGATTGGTTGTCGAGGCGGGCGCGGACCTGCGCACTCGGATTGGCCGGCGAGGTGGGAAATGTGTCCGCGGATTGGTCGCGGGGTGGGATGGGGTTCGGAGATTGGAGCCCGAGGGTTTTTTTCAGGGTCATCGTTGGAGGCAAAGAGCGGCGTGGAAGACATAAGCCCTCTCGAGGAGGCGGGTTTCAGATGGGCGCCCCCTCCAGGCGGAGAAGCAGCGCTGCGCCTGCGGCCACGCGGGGCATATGTACCGTCGCGGGGGATGGGCGGCCGCTTTCCGCCGAAAGAGAGGGGCAGGACCGGGCCGGGACGCATGGGGCCTGGGCTGGCTTGGCGTGGGGCACTGAAGGGGTGGCTGCTGGGGCCCGAGGAGCTTGATGCCCGTGCAGAGGGAAGGCACTGAATATTAAGCGCCTGTTTGTACACATACTTTGCCCGAGGTTACCAACTGACTTGATTAAAATGGCAGAGGTGTGTCAGACCGTTTGTTAGGCATGCACTGGGAAAGGAACGAAAGTAGAGAGGACATCCCTTGTATGGGAAAACATCCTGTGTCAGTGAAGTACAAAACATAAAAGTTCTGTGAAAGCTAATTAACTAACTTTATCATGGGTGAGTTTTAAAGCCTATTTTACATCATCACCCATATGGTGATATAAAACATAGATTTTGTGAGACTCGGTTTTCAGAGCGGTTGAACTTCACCAGTTTCTGCTGGCTAGAGTTAACACTGTTCCATCTAAAATCTAAATCTGAGTATTTTTTCAGCAAGCTGTTCTCTGCTGGGTGAGACTACAGATTTTTTTTGTGTTATTCACATGAAAAAAAAGATAAAAACATGGTTTTCAGTTTTAAAGCATAATAACAAAAAAACCCCACAAACAGAAAAAAAAAACCTTCCAGAGCAGTCCAAATAAAATATTTCCTTATGTTTGACTTAGATATTTAGATATTTATTTAGTATAAATGTCTGCATTAGATACTTTTTTTGATTTATGGTATTTGTAACAGAAAAACACCCTCAAATTACTTTTTCTCAGTAGTTGTTGACTTTTACAAAAATAGTTTACTAAAACCCCAAAACCATACAAAACTCAACAAAAAACCTAACCCAAAACCCCTAGGCAAGAGCGTGTGCAGAAGGTTAATGAGGGTGTGACTATGGAGAGGAGATTATACATAGTGAGTAGGTGGAAATGTGAACAGAGATGTGGGCAGGGATTCTGCAGTTTTCCAAGTAAGAACAAAAAATCTGAATTTGGTGCAGTAAAAGGATGTGAAAACAAGAATTAGCCCTAAAATGGGATTCATTTGGAATATGTCTTTGGTAGCATTTTGAGTTCAGTGCTGCAGAGGCAGAGGTATGAGGAGAAGGGAAAAAATAAATCATGCAAAATAAGATAGTAGCTGCTGCAGTGACAACAATGGAAGTTGATTACTGATCCATCTAAGAAAATACAGTATGCTAATTATAATGTTATGAGAAGACAAAACATAATGTGGACTGGAAAAAGCAGAAAGCAAACGTTTATTTCCTCTTTTACAGATAGGAGAGTCTATATGTGTTATCTTTCCAACAATATTAACACAAAAGAGGATATTAATGAGGTAATAACTATAGACTATTTATAGACTTCCACTTCAGAAGTTGGTGAGACTTTCAAAGCTCAAATGTTAGGAGTGTGGAGATAAAACAAAACAGACAGAGATAAATCTGACTTTCACAATATAATATCACTCTCAACATCAAGGTGAGGTGAGGGCATGGGTGCAAGAAATCATCTGCAGTAAATTCCTGGTAAAATGGAAGGTTAAATATATTGGTAGGGGGCCTTTAAAAGCCTTAAACATGATATGGTACTGATCAGTCACAGTTAGGATCACACCTTTCTAAACACATTTTAAAAGCCCTTGTAGACTAATGAGGAGTTCCCTTACAGTAGATTTTATGGAGAAATTCGTATTGTTTCTTTCTTTTGGCTAAGAGGCCACCTTACGATCTTGGAGTTGACAATGCAGCTCTGATAATTTGTCTGCTCTCACTATTGTCTGGATTGCGTCATGCATTTCTGTGTGAAAAAGATTCAAAAGCAAAGAACTTATGAACTGCATATAATTTACCAATTAATTGCCCAGCAGATTTTTTTCATTAAAATATGTCAATGAAACTAAAGTTTACCCTCCTCAGGTTGTCTGGTTTGTATTCATCTTGTATAACCTCATTCACAGAGGAAGTGCATTCCTGGCACAAGAGAATTGTTTACTATAGAATTATTTTCTCAATGACTGTGGAACTAGGAAGTGAATGCTAACATAAACATCATTGCTCTCTACTCCAAACTGCAGTTGTACACAAACCAATACTTAATTAATCTTTTATAAATAACATCACAAAGTGTGTAATTTTAAAGAGCAAGCTGACCAATATCTGGATATACTCTGAAGCTGGGGAAGGAAAAAGAATGGATAGAACATGCTCATTGCTTTGCTAATTAATCTTTAGAAGAAGCTTCAATATATCAGTGATGTGTTTAGAGAAGGAGAGGGAATACAATACCAGTAGATTAAAGCAGGCAGAACATAAGACCTGTTGCAGCTGTGGTTTTCTGCTTCTTCGGTTTTGTTAAATTAAATCTTTCAACAGACTTTTGCAATAGCAATAGTGTGTGTTGAGATATTCAACATGAACCGCAGTGTAGCAGCTAAAGAATCAAAGCAGTCATTTAAATATGGAAACAAATTTGTGAATTGGTAATACTACAGCACAAATGGCTGATATTAGAGATGTCCTTTTGATCTTCTTCTTAAAAGATAAATGTCCATGAAACACACTAGGTACATATAGAAGAAACATGGCTTCTTTTAAGATGCCTTCAAGAGAAAGGATGAAGTTTTAGAAAAGCAGATAGCAAGGTCACAGCCTCCAGCATCTGGAGTCACTTGTATTATTTCTGACTATTCACCTGCTGAATTTTCTGGTTGTTTTCTGCTTATTGGGAAGAGGAGACCAGGATCTGTACTGTGATAAAGCCAGAGATTTCTTGATGTGATTTCCATACAGCCTGTCCTATGTGTTTAGAAAAAGAAACATCAGTGAAAGAATAACTTCCATGGCCAAGAAAAACAACCTTTTCCTTTCATCCTGGCCTTCTCCCTTTTTCTGTAGCAAGCATAAGTGTGGCATCCAACAGCCTTTGAGAAATGTGCATTAATGGTTACAAGAGGCCGTATTAGTAGTTTTGGGATTCCTGTGAAGCTCCAGGTTTTAAATAATGGCAGCCTAGATGGGTGGTTTCTGTCAACCAGCTTTCTTGATCCCTTATCTCTCAAGAAAGAGTAGCTAATAGAAACATAAGAGCTGCTGTACTTGATCAGTAAAGGATCTATCTAACATACTGTCCCTGACAGTTGTACATAGAGGATACTTGGGAAAGAGGAAAGAAATGATGGCGCGTATATGGTGGTGACTAAGACTAATGTATTGTGATGTAAATGTATACCAGTTGTCTGCCTGGCTGTACTTCCCCAAACAAAAAAATGGTCCCCCTGTACTTGGACAGCAGCTTGCGTACTGCTCATATGCTGGGCAGAGTTCATAGACTTGTCCTTGTCTCAGCCTTGGCCATATTGATCATCATAACTGGTCTACTCTGGCCTCCAAGCGGGAGGCCTGGAGACACACCATCTATAACGCTGCAGATGCTTTTGAGAAAGCACGCAGGATCACCCTTGAGGAGAAAAGACAACGCAGAAAGAATCGTGCCTTGCAGAACACACCATCTAAGGAGTCTTTCTGCTGTGCCTTTTGCAACCGCGCATGCCTATCTCGTATTGGCCTTTTTAGCCACCAACGCGCTTGCAACAAACGTGGGTAGAGCCCTTCCCAAATCTTCGTTCGCGAAGCCTAGCCACGATGATGCAGGGCAAAATGGCTCCCAGATTAATAACCTGGCTAGGTACCCTCTCTGATGGAGAGCTGTTGAGCTGATCTTGTCGGTCTTCCAGAAGGAGATTTCCGGTGCTGCCATGCTCAGAATATCATCCAGGAGGTGTTTGCTTATAGTAGGGGCAGATCCCAGCACTCTCACAGCCACCAGCTACTCCTTGCAGCAAGGCTGATGGCCCAGGGGCTTCTGCAGAATCACTCCCCAAAGTTGCCAGCACACGAACAGGTGGTGTTTCTAGGCAACCCAGGCTCAGATTGAACTGAGACTGCCTGCTGGGAGCAGAGGAGGTGTTGGTAACTGACACAAGCAGGTGATGTGTACAGATGCAGCCCAGCTTCTGCAGCTGTTTGGCACAAACACACTGGAAAGAAAAGTGCTGAAAGCGCTGTTCAGATCAGATTTTTGTCTTCACGCTGTTCTTCAAGCTTGTTTAATGTGTTTGCCACATATGTATATTAACAAAGTAAAACAATATCTAGAAATAATGACTCATAAACTGTGAACCATTGTCTGCTATAATTAAATTTTTTATTTTATGCTGAAGTAACTGGACTGATATTTTGCATCTTGACCAACAGATCTATTGAAATAAAATCGATATCAACCCAGTAGTAAAAGGAAACTTTTGCTGCCTAGTGAATTAAACTTGGGACCAAGATGGTACTTAATTTCATTTAGTATCTGTGTTTCTTTTCATTTGATACACCAGACTTCACACTAGAACGATTTGCTGTTCACACTTGGACATAAGAGACTCCTGTAGCTTCCTAAATATTCCTAGGGATGCTGTGGATTGTGGGTTGCAGGAGAAGGCTGAGCTCTTCAGGTGGAATGGAGAATGCACTGGAGCAAGTACTTCTGAAACCAGGCAGGAATGGGCATAGGAGGGAACAGACTATATTCATAGCCTTCCGTTGCATTGGAAGGCTCAGTGCTAAATAAGTGTCTGTAAAAAATGAATGCAGGCTTTTTGCAGAGGGGTATCCATTTTGTCTCCTAACACTAGAGCATCTATTCTTAATTGTTCTTACTGCCTTAAAAATTACATTTAAGGAGATGATTACTATGGAAGCTCACGTTACAAGATAGCACAGATTACATTATTGATAACATTGTCTGTCCAGAAGAAGCCATAGAAACAAGAAGTGTATGTTTGCATGACCCAGAAGCCAGCCAATACCCCCATGACCATATTGCATTCAGAACCTGGGAACCAACTGCTGTGTCACCATAACTGAGCACATACAGCAAAATGCACTATACAAGTAGAAGCAACACACTGGTGAGTTTGAAATGTGGTTAACCAAAACTGCCCTTCTCTTAGGTATAGTAAGCAAGTATGATGTTCTTCACTACGTATTCAACCTTGAATGCTGGCTAAGAGGATTTTTTATTCCTAATAAAATGTTACTGTTTTTCTAATAGTAGACATGCAAAAAGGTTAGTCCTTGTCTTTTGAAGGTCTTCATCCTAAAATTGGTCTGTAGGGCAATTTTTACAATAACAGCATTTCAAGATGCGACACATATCAGTCTTCTCTGGAGTTGCTCTGGCTTTCTATACCTTTCTCCTGCAACCTTCCACTTTTCAGCACTGCAAGTAGAGCCTTTCCTCCTTTGCCAGCAAAATCAGGTGCTGCAGCTCCGACTTGAAAAGTTCTCCACACTGGTGGCAGCTGCTGCTTTTCCCCAGTGTATTAGGGAAGTGCTGAATTGCTGAGTGTGTAAAGCAAGGATCTGCTCTCTGGAGGTAGTGAAGAAGTTGTGCCTCTACAGAATCTATGCTTCAGGGGATGGAAGAGGAGAAGATGCCAGTGCTGTGCTTACTGTGAAATGGCACCTTCCTCCCACTGGAAAACTGGATAAGCAGAGAAGGGCCTTGCAGGCTTAAGAAACAGAATCACAGAATCATTAAGGTTGGAAGAGACCTCTAAGGTCGTCAAGTCCAACTATCAACCTACCACCACCATGCCCACTGAGCCATGTCACTAAGTACCACACTTAAATGCTTTTTGAACACCTCCAGGGACGGTGACTCCACCATTTCTCTGGGGAGCCCATTCCAATGCTTAACAACTCTTTCTGTTAAGAAATTTTCCTAATATCCAATCTAAACCTCCCCTAATGCAACTTGAAGCCATTTCCTCAAGTAACTGGTAACTGGGAGAAGAGGTCAATTCCCGCCTTGCTACAATATCATTTCAGGTAGTTGTATAGAGAGATAAGGTCTCCCATGAACCTCCTCTTATTCAGACTAAACAACCCCAGTTCTCTCAGCTGCTCCTCTGGAGAATAAGACTTATTATTAGACTTATCTTATTATAAGACTTATTCTCCAGACCCTTCACCAGCCTTCTTGCCCTTCCCTAGACATGCTGCAAGCCTCAATGTCTTGTAGTGAGGGACCGAAAACTGAAACCAGTATTCAAGGTGTGACCTCACAACTGCCAAGGGAGGCTTCTCTGGTTCTACTGGCAACACTATTTGATACAAGCCAGGATGCTGTTGGTCTTCTTTGCCACAAGGGCTCACTGCTGGCTCATGTTCAGCCAGCTGTCGACCAGCACCTCCAAGTCCTTCTCTGCCAGGCAGCTTTCCAGCCATCCTTTCCCAAGCCTGTAGCATTCGTTGCATGGGATTGTTGTGACCAAAGTGTAGGACCCAGCACTTGGCCTTGTTGACCTCATACCATTGGCCTCTACCCACTGATCTAGCCTGTCCAGGTCCCACTGCAGAGCCTTCCTACCCTCAAGCAGATCAAAACTTCTTCCTAACTTGGTGTTGTCTGCAAACTTACTGAGGGTGCACTCAATTCCCTCATCTTGATTATCAATCAAGATAATGAACAGACGCATCTCCAATACTGAGCCCTGGGGAAGAGTACTCGTGACAGGTTGCCAGCTGGGTTTAACTCCATTTACCACTATTCCCTGGGCTAGGCCCTCCAGCCAGTTCCTTCCCAGCAAAGATTACACCTGTCTAAACTACGTGCAGCCAACTTCTCCTGGGTAATGCTATGGGAGACAGTGTCAAAGGCATTACTAAAGTACAAGCAGACAACATCTACAGCCTTTCCCTCGTCCATTAGGTGGGTCACTTCATCACAAAAGTAGATCAAGTTGGTCAAGCAAGACCAGCCTCTCATGAACCCATGCTGTCTGGGCCTGATCCCTTGGTTGTCCTGTACTTGCTGTGTGATCGTACTCAAGATGATCTGCTCCAAAACCTTCCCTGGCACTGAGATCAGGCTGACAGGTCTGTAACTTTCTGGATCTTCCTCCTGATGCTTCTTGTAGATGGGGGTCACACTGGCAAGTCTCCAGTCATCTGTGACCTCCCTGGTTAACCAGGACTGGTGATAAATGGTAGAGGGTGTCTTGGTGAGTACTTCCACCAGCTCCCTCAGTATCCTTGGGTGGATCTCATCTGGCCACATAGACTTGTGGCTGTCTAAGTGGTGTAGCAGGTCACTGACTACTTTGTCCTGGATTAAGGGCCTTCACACTTCTCCCCATCCCTGTCTTCTAGTTCAAGGGACTGACTACCCTGAGGATAACTGATCTGACTGTTAAAGACTGAGGCAAAGAAGGTACCTCAACTTCTTCCTCATCCTTGGTGACTATGTTCCCCATCACATCAAATAAAGGATGGAGATTCTCCTTGGCCCTCCTTTTGTTGTCAATGTACTTGTATAAACTTACTATCTTGTACTATGGCGGCCAAATTAAGTTCTAGCTGTGCTTTCACATTTCAAATTTTCTCTCTGCATGTCCTAACTACATCACTGTACTCTTCTTGTGTTTCCTGCCCCTTCTTCCAGAGGTGGTAAACTCTCTTTTTTAACCCTGAGACCCAGCCAGAGATCCCTCTTCAGCCAGACTGGTCTTCTTCCCTGCTGGATCATCTTTTGGCACATGGGGACAGCCTGCTTCTGTGGCTTTAAGATTTTCTTCTTGAAGAAGGCCCAGCCTTTCTGGAGCCAAGGGGTTATGATCTGGTGGAAATTACAGAGACATGGTGTGTGGGGTTTCTGGAGGAAAATGGACATATAGTGGACATAACTGTGAGCAATCTTGGACATTGTCTGACAGGATTCTGTTCTCATGGGAAGGCACGTTGTTTGGGACACTGTTATCATGAGAAAGCCTGAAAACTTGGACTCTGTACTGTGTGAAAGTTATGCTGGGAGAACAGACTCAAGGACAGTGTGTTTGTGCAGTCCCGGAACAAGGAGACTAACGGCCTTGCCACCTGCAACAACAAGAACCTGACAGGAAGAGTCAGAGATAGAGATTGATGCCTTGTGGTCAGTAGGTCTTAGCAAATCATATGTAATGTTTAGGCGAGTGGACAGTGCATGTAACCAATTGTAATTTGGGCTACCACGTGGCACGTTTGTAGAAAAATGTATTTTAGCAGAGTGTGTGCTTAATAAAATTGACTTCTTGCCGTATTCATATTGAATCGAGTGCGGAGTCCGGGACTTCTGCGTCGCTACAATGGTGGGACAGCTCTCATGACTGGAATGTGGTCATGGATGGCTATGTCCTTTTTAGGAAAGACAGGTCTACAAGGCATGGTGGGGGAGTTGCTCTTTACATGAGAGAGCAACTAGAAGGTATTGAGTTGTATCCGGGGTGGATGAGGGGAGAATTGAGAGTTTATGGGTGCAAATTAAGGGGCAGGCTAGCATGGGTGATACTGTTGTGGGTGTTTACTACAGGCCACCTGATCAGGATGAGAAAGTTGATGAAGCTTTCTCCAGGCAGCTGACAGTAGCCTCGCAATCACAGGCCCTGGTTCTTATGGGGGATTTTAACTACCCAGATATTTGCTGGAAGGCCTACTCAGCGAGGCATTCACAGTCCAGGAGGTTCCTCCAATGCATTGATGATAACTTCTTGATGCAAATGGTGGATGAACCCACTAGGAGGGGAATGCTGCTGGACCTGATACTCACTAAAAAGGAAGGTCTGATTGAAAAGGTAAGAGTTTGAGGGCAACCTTGGCTGCAGCGATCATGAGATGGTAGAGTTCAGGATCTTGTGTGGTAAGAACAGAATACCTAGTAGGATCAAACCCCTAGACTTCAGTAGGGTCAAATATGATCTTTTCAAGAAATTTCTAGGGGAAATTTCATGGGACAGGGTACTAGAAAATAAAGGGGCCCAAGGTAGTTGGTTAACATTCAAGGACCACTTCTTCCAAGCTCAAGATCAGAGCATCCCAACATGCAGAAAATCGAGAATGGTAGCCAGGAGATCTGCATGGTTAAGTAGGGAATTTCTGGGCAAACTCAAGTGGAAGAAGACAGTCTACAGATCATGGAAGGAGGGGTTGGCCACATGGGAAGAGTACAAGACTGTTGTCAGAGGTTGTAGGGAGGTAACTAGGAAAGCTAAGGCCTCTCTGGAATTAAACCTTGCAAGGGAGGTCAAGGACAATAGGAAGGCCTTCTTCAAATACATTGCAGGTGTCGCAGGAAGAGGCTGAGCCGACCATAAACCCACGGCAGACACACCTTATTACCCTCTTCCCCCCCAACCGGAAGAGATAGGGGACAATAAAGCCAGAGAGACTTCTGGATTGGAAAATAAAACTAGAACTACTTTAATAATGCTAACAATGTTAAATGAAACATATGTAAATATATACAAGACCCAATACCAAACTCAACTCCCCCTTTTTATGATAACTACATCACCACAGTAGCTGCAGAAAAACATCCCGTGCCAGACCTCCCAATACCAGCTACCCTGATAGCAGAGCACGCGTCCAGGTAGCAAACCATGAGTTCAGGCAGCAGCCCACGTGTTCAGCTCCCAGCTCCAAGTCCCCAGAAACCTCGAGTTCCAGCTCCCCTGGGGGCAGGGTCCCTGCCGGATGCCCGAACTTAAGATTCAGGAATTTGAGGTCTTAAAGGGGAAGTCTAGCAGGGAGCTGACCCCCCAGCTTATGCTGAATATGATGTATATGGGATGGAATACTTGTAGAAGATAAAATAACTGAACAGAATTAGTTCTGTTCTAACCCAAACCAGGACATTCTAACCCAAACCAGGACAGCAGGAAACACTAACACCAGACACAATGTAGGCCCTCTGCTGAATGAGGTGGGTGCCTTGGTGACAGAAGATACAAAGAAGGTGGAGTTACTGAATGCCTTCTTTGTCTCTGTCTATACTCTTAGAGACTGTGCTCAGGAGCCTCAGACCCCTGAGGCCCCAGATTACGTTAGGATACTGGAGGAGTTTTCCTTGGTTGAGGAGGACTGGGTTACGGAGCAGTTAAGCCATCTGGACATACATAAATCCATGGGACCTGATGGGATGCACCCACGCGTGCTGAGGGAGCTGGCAGAAGTCATTGCCAGGCCACTCTCCATCATCTTTAATAAGTCCTGGGGAACAGGAGAGGTGCCTGGGGATTGGAGGAAGGCAAACATCACTCCAGTCTTCAAAACAGGCAAGAAGGAGGACCTGGGTAACTATAGACCGGTCAGCCTCACCTCCATCCCTGGAAAGGTGATGGAACACTTTATCCTTGCCTCTGTCTCTAGGCATATCAAGGATAAAGGAGTTATTAGGAGCAGTCAGCATGGATTTACCAAGGGGAAGTCATGTTTGACCAACTTGATAGCCTTTTATGAGGACATAACCGGGTGGAGAGATGATGGGAGAGCAGTGTATGTGGTTTATCTTGATTTCAGTAAAGCGT
>VWZX01000633.1:0-11692 GCA_013399015.1 Galbula dea
TGTGTGTGTATATATATATATATATATATATATCTATTTCGCTTTCTGAAATGCTTTCTGCTTATTAAAGTGGAAAAAAATCTTTAATAATCTATTTTAATAATCTATACTGTTTAATAATCTATACTGTTGCATTTTAATAATCTATACTGTTGCATTTCACAGATTCTTCTGAAAAGAGACCCTCGACAATGGCAGATGATGAGCAGGCAACAAACACTTTGTTGGAAAACATCAAACTAAGTATTCAACACAATAATGTTGTTAAACCAATTAATCTCCTTCTACAGAAAGTGAAGCCAGATGTGAAGCGACAAAGGTAAAGGGGTAGTCTTTTCTTTCTTTCTCCCCACTCAAATTAAAGAAGATTATCATGTATATGATCGTAATGATAATTCCATAAGGACATCTCAGGAATATTTAGTTGCATTTGTGTCCACCAAACTGTGTGTATTTGTTTATGCCCATGTTTACGTACAAATGTATAATTCATCAAAATCAAATAGATTAATGTAGTTCTTGAGTCAAAATCAACATTTTACAAATGAGTAAGAGAAACGTAGATATTGACTGCGGAGATTTTGCTGTTGCTCCAGATCTAGCAAGTTGATACATACATTTGTGCCGCATCCTGTTGCAGTGTCTGGAACATTCTCCGAACTACCTAGTTATACATACTGAAATTCTACCAACCTGGAGTAGTGGCTAAGTACAGCACTATCCACAGACAAAAGGAGATAATGTAAATAACACTTGTACAGTACATTTTGCCATCTGCACTACTGTTCAGAGAAAGCGTTGTACAAAGACACAGTCTCTGAAGTAAATTAGAGCAAATACAAGATGTGTTTGGTTTTGCTAAGTCATCTTTTCTTCTGTGGATGGTAGTTACTAAAAAGAAACATGAACTTATCTGCCTAGAGAGGAATCTTTTGAGTTCCACATGGAAAAAAAAAATCTAATTATTTAGTGATACCCAGCTCTGAGATAGAGGGTGACATTCTGAAACAAAAAGAAAGTATTGGTGATCGGAAATAAGCCTGTTCCCTGCACTTCACACCACAGGCAGAAATGAATTAATAAATAAGTAGTTCTTAATTGTGTAAGTTTTTGTATTTTAAAGCATATATTTGTATATTTTTCTGTACTTTTTATGGCACATTCAACAGAGAGATTTATCATAGCAAAGGCAGCTGCTGGGAATTTAGGAGTAATAGTACTTCGTATGTTAAGGAAAAAATATTCAGGCATAAGAAAACCTTTAAGCCAATAAGCTGTAGATTGGTCACTTTCTTCACAAGCAAGATTGACAAAACAGTTGCAGAAATTACATAGTAGATGATTAGCATTGACTTTCTAGACATAGGGTAGTTGGTGCTTTCTTTGACTCGCCCTTCAAAATATTTCCTAGGAGTTTTTACAGAGAAATTCTTTTCCTGTCTCTGGTGTCTCTTGGAAGAGAGAACATTGACATTGGTAAGTAAAACATATTGTGAAATGCATAGTGCCTGTATATGAAATATATGAACGTTTTATGTGAAAACTAGTGTATAAAATTGACCATGCATGAGTTTCTAAGTAACTTTTCAGTTCCTGTATTTTAGTGAAAAGTACTGCGCTGTCACTCTTCAAGTAGTATGTAAATGTAATTCAGATGGGGCCATAAGTTTTGACTTTGTGGGAAACTGGTAATCAGTTATTTACACAAAGTTTATTAGCTTGAAGCTTTAATTCCTCATGTCTGAAAACTTGTTCCTAGTCTTGTCCGTCTTTCTCCGACCCACGTATTAGAACTAAGTCATCCAGCCATCTGATTGCACACCCCTTTCTGATCTCCGCTACCCTGACTTCTGTTTGGTACTATGTAAGCAAAGGGATAGCCATATGGAATGTGACAGAGGAAGTACCCTGGGGAAAAGGCAAACTGAACTGTGATAGAAGTAATGGGCGTTAATTACATAACATATACAATATAGCATGTTGTGATGCTCCAGCATGAAGGCGCTTTGCGTGTTCTCTGAGAAGATGCATTTTGAAAAACAACCAGCGGCTAGTTAAGATAATGATTAGGTTACTGTATAAAAATCACCAGAAATACTTTGTAGGAAAAATAGTGTGCACTGTACAAGCTTTCTTAAATAACATCAACTATGCTTTTTCTATTTCAGAGGTCTTTGATAGTGAATACAGACTTGCACATAAAAATCTACCAAAGGATGTTCTTGAAAAGATGCACTTCCCAGGAGCTCTGGTTGCTCAGTGGCTGTGTAATGCGATGCATCCCAGCTTTCAAGAGACACTGATAGATATCCTGCTTCATTGCCATTACTTGCAGGTTTATNAAAAATAGATGCTCCACCAAGCAGAAGGGTTGAGTGTTGTAGGAAGTGCTTTGGAGCACCTTTAATATAAAAATGAGGAAGACTCGATAAACTTCTGTGAGAGAAAAGTAGAGGTGAACAAACTAGGAGCATGGTGATACCTACCCTTTGAATCCCAAAAGGTGATAATTGAGCAAATTATCAAAGCAATTTGATTGAGCAACAACATATGTTCTTGCCTTTCATCTCATGAGTCTCAGTATAACCTACACTGAAGTGTTTTAAAACTATGTTGCTAGAGTGAATTGGTTTCAGTGACTTATCTGTGTTTTTTCCTGTATATACTTCTCCTCTTCCTTTCTCAGATCTTTCTCCCACAGTGTCAAGTTGTTGCAAAAGGTGGTGATTAAACAGCAGCCTATAGTTGGTGACTTTCTTAGGGGCTGCTAATATTTGTGTATTTTAATGAAATACCTTTCCTGCCACAGAATATTTAGATTCTTCACTGCTTCATATGACTTTTACCTAAAAAGGCAGTATGTATGTATGAATGTAAATACTCAAGTCCTTGGATTGGAAGTTGAAATGCATTTTATCAGATCACAGTACCTAAAATTGCTACTCTTGTCCTATTCAGTGTTCTATATTGTCTTTGGCTGACCTTTCATAACATATGTTTATAGCTGCAAAACCCAGAAACTCAGTTTTCCTGTATGCTCTATCTGACAAGTTAAAAGATCCTACGAATATACTCCCACTTTCTCCAAAAGAATGATAGGCTTCTACACTAAGCAGCTCAGAAATTAGTGGCTTTTTCAAAATTAGATATGAAGCTTAAATGGCATTAGGATATATACAAGATTTGTCAAACAGATACTATCTTTAAAAACTATGCTATTTACTATATGCATGTATGCTTAGAAGTTCCTTTTCCTTGAATTCTTTGATCACCCTCTCCCATGGTTTCACACTAGCCTGTGGGTTAATTATTTTGCACTGATAGTCCAAATTCAATATTTTAGTTAAAACATATTTATAAATGTGATCTTCGCACAAATGGTGTGTATTCGCACAAAGGAAGTGCTTGAGTGTATGATCTGAAAAGATTTATGCATCTTTTGCATGGCTTCTAGTAGGTAAGACACTTCCTCACCTCACATATCTAATTGACTACAGTAGTCATAATCTTGGCAAGAAGAGCCTGGATACTGGTCAACAGTTTAAATGTTTCTGTTACTTGAGGAATATAATAAGATTTATTCCAATTTTTTTCCTGAAATTTAATGGTGTGGCTTTTCTGATGGAATTATTCCTAGAGGGGAAAAAGAAAAAAGTAAGGTTTGTAGCACATGTATTTGCATCATACTACTCTCTTTCTTAAAATTTTCATTCTTGAAAATGATGAGGGATGATGATCTGTCTGGAACAGCTTCTACATGAAACAACAAAACCAACTTTTGTTTTTTCATGAAGCTAAAACAAAGGATTTGCACTATTTGGGACAAAATGCATCATGGACCGATTCCTTGTATTTTGTCTAAAAGTGCTGATCCTAAGTTATTATGGGGATATTGCCTGGACAGATTCTCTCCTGATGAAAACATTTTGCTTGCTCAACAATTAAAAGCAAGAAAGCACATACTTTTAAAAAATGTCTTTGTTCTTTGGGTTTATGCATGGTTTCTTGCATGTATCTGACCTACATGACAATAGAAGAGTAAAGCTTGATTCTTCATATTTTTCTCTCTTCTCCTATTAAATAATTGACATATGCAGTTCCATCCTTTTAAAGTGAAAGTCTCTCTGAAGCATTTGTCCAAGCAACTTAACACTTCTGTAAATCAAAACAATCATTTTTCTCTAAAATTCTATACTGATCTTAAACATATAGCTATACAAAGACAATTTTTCAGTGTTAAATGGACAAACCGTATGATTATGTGAAGCAACTTGCAAGGAATCATGTTTTACTTATCCTTAAATTTTCCCAGCTCATTGAATTCAAAATCTATGCAGGCGGTGCTCTTTCAGATAATTTGTGATACCCAAATTGTTTTAAGCCATTGTAAATAATATCATTATATACTAAATTCTGTAAGCAGATCACCTTTCTTTCAAAACAACCTTCCTATCGGTTGCTGAAAAGATAAATCAGGCAGCAGTCTTTTGGAAATAGCAAAGCAGATTGTGTCACAGCATCTAGAGCTAAATGTTAAACTTTTCCCGGGTATATACACTAAACAAATAAAACCCCGAGGGGAAAAGGACAGCTGCAGCATTGATGTGGCTTTGATTTGCCCTTGCATATTGGCATTTCATTGCTCTACAAATCTACTTATATTCCTGTTGTATGTACCTGGATTTCAGAGTGGTAGAAGTCCTGCACGTAGCTACTTGAAATCTTGAATCTGCTTATTGAAATTATTTAATGTAGAATAATAGAGATAATTACTGTTTTTAATTTGGATTTTTAATGCCTGTTTTTTTAGAGCTAACTAATCAGCTGGTTCTTGAATGAAATCTGTAGTTCAAATGAAAAGTGAGATCTCCAAAACAATTTGTTACATTTTCATTTGAGGAGATGCTCTTGTGGGGAAACATAAAAGTTCACAAAGAAGAGAAAGTAATTAAGACTGGGTTTTTTCCTAGTTCCTTTCTCTCCTTTTAAATGCATGATGATTCTTCCTTTGACTCTTAGGTCTCCTCATAGAAACAGGTAGAGACTGCAGGTTTTCCAGCACAAACTTTATGAGATGTAGGCTTTCCTAATTTGAATGCTGAAAGAACTGTGAGCTTGCATATGAAAAGGACATAACATAGACCAGCTTAGCAAGATTTCAACTTGTATGGTTGAAAATTTGGTCAAAAATAATGGGGAGAAGTCTTCAAAATTTTGAGTCCATTGCAAACACTTTGTCTTTCTGAAAATTGTGCACTAAAGGCATAATTAAGTTCTTCTCTTCAAGTTAGTTAACAGCATGAACTTCTTGGGCTCTGTAAGAATTACTTATATCTACAAATGCTTCTGATTTGTTTGACACTCTACTCGTAGTCCTCCAAATGTATTAATCTATAATGCATGAATGAGCTGGAGAAGGCATTGTGAAGGAGGGGTGTGCATAAGCTTGACCTTCCTTCTCTTCAGTGTAAGCAGAAAAAAACAGCATTTTGCTCACTTAAAAAAGCCTCCAAATACTCTTTCTAGTAGCTCAGCAGTGTTCAGGAGAGATTACTGTTCTGTGTGTATTTGGAATTCACGCATGGAAGGGCAAAGAAGATGGTCGAAGATCAGTATTATCTTCAAAACCTGAAACATGCACAAAGTGAGAGTGTCTACCAAACAGATTTGATATGTGGATGTAAACCATTACTTAATTTCAGGCAAGTCCAAGAACTTAGAAAGTTTGTGTTGGAATAACAGTTATCACCAAGAACCTTCTTTGAATTGTTGCCTTAAGGATGTTCAACTGCAGACAGCTAATGCTCATAAGATACTATTCTGCACCTTTCACCTAGCTGTAAAACAGTTGCAGACAGCTTGTGTGCTGTTATTTTGTAGAATTAAAACAACAAAAGGGGTCTTAAAGGTTTAAAATCAAGATTCTTAAGTGACAAAGTTTTTCTTTATGAATTACAAATATATTCTGGCACAGTACCAAGACATAACAGCTTTTAAAGCCCTGTAGGTATAGGAGACTGATGCGGCTGCAGTATCAGCACAGTACCAGCTTTTACACTAGAAGCTTCCGTATGTTACTTACAGTCATACCCTGTATTCATATAATATATAACTTAAAAGTTTAGACAATACAATTTTAATGGGAAGTATTTTATTTAGAAAATCTATTTCAAACTAAATTCATCTGTTTTGCAAGTAACTTAGACTTGCTCCTCGTGGAATTTCACATTGGTTAAGTGCAAGCTACATTGCACTTGTGAATGAGCAGTTTTACTCCATTTTAACTGTGAATCAATGGCTTTTTGTATTGCTGCAGCTAGAAGAGCATAACTTTCATTGAGTTTACTGCGTTCCTTGAATAACTGCGACATGGGGAATATTTTCAAAATTTGTATTAAAATTAGATCATAGAAATGGTATTTTTAAAATTAATTGTTAAGAGGTGGGTAATTGAAGAATTCACTTTGTAGTTTTCTAATTTTAAATTCCTAATCCAGCTGTCATTTCAATGCAGATAATGTTGAATGAAATGGTAAGCAAGTTGTCTTATTCACATAACTATGTTTTCAGCAAAGATTTTTTTCTTTTGACTAATAAAAACCTTCAGGTGCCTTCTGTATGTCAGCTTTTCATTATGGACCTTTCCAAAAAACACACATGCCTGAAACAATTTTAAGTCTTGAAAATGAATCTTTGAATTGAACTTTAGTTCTGTATTCTATTGTTCTGTATTTTGTGAGGCACAGAAGGAGAGAAATGGATGGGGTTTTTATTTGTTCTTTCAGTCTGCATCAATCAATGGTGCAAATAAAAGGGATTGTTTGCTGGTTTTAGAAGCACATTAGACTCCTTTGGGGAGCTTAAAATAAACTATTGTACTGAGGACTAAAGGATGTAGTGTGAATAAATTATGAACTTATCAAGTGAGCTGAGAAGTTTTCTATAATGCAATAAAATTTGCACTGGTTTAGAGACTGAACTGTTGAAAAATGGCATCCATTTACTGTGCTTTGATCAACAAGTGTTCCTCTGTAGTGTTTTTTGTACATTTGACAAATGTTTCTTGAATTTAAAAAGGCACTCTGCATATTCTGAATTCTGTATAGATATCCTAGACTAAAAAACAATTTTTAATGTATTTCCCAAAATAAAATATGTATGCATCCTGTGTAAAAAAAATTTCAGCTGTTCAGCTTTGTTGCCTTTGGAACTTACCTGCGTGACAATTTATTCTTAAACGCAAATTCAAGGCATCCCATGAATGGGATTTGCCTTGCGCAAAGCAGGAAATGCCCACAGAGGTTTTCCTAAGAGATTCCTCTCAGACACTACAGGGACTTTATCCCCTTCTGCTGTATGAAGAGGGTCTGAGCAGGACTGGCTCAGTTGATGGATTCTCTGGTGTTAACTGTGGTTGGGTAGAAGCAGTCTCTCTCAACTGCCCTTTTTGGGAATTGTTTCATAGAACCTTAGTGACTTCTGAATGGTGGTAAGAGTGGGAGCACTTAGGGCAGGTGGAAAGGAAAAGATAGGATTCATTTCTGGAGATTTGGTTCCTGAGAGAGGATGCCTCTGTGGCACCTTAAAAAAGCCACGGGGGCTAGCAGAGGTAAGAATTGAAAAATAGCGCTGAAGGAGGCAAAAGGCATGAAGATCTTGTCTGCAGGGAAGTCACAGGCCCTGGCTTCCTGATGGTAGAGCTGCTACTCTCTGCTGACCAGGAAAGGCATCAGTGATCAGTGAGAGGGAACAGGTTGGTGGCTGTATTTGGCAGAACACTTCCTAGGAGCTCTGGTTGCTCAGTGGCTGTGTAATGTGATGCATCCCAGCTTTCAAGAGACACTGGTAGATATCCTGCTTCATTGCCATTACTTGCAGGTTTATATGCAGTTTCCAGATTTTATTTATTTATTTTTTAAATTGGGGGTGGGGAATGAAATGTAAGCAGTAGAAACTACCAGTTACTGTTAAGTGCTTTAGACCTTCACAACTGAGTTTCTTTCAAACTCCATCGTGTATGGCAGTCAGTTCATTAATCTGTTAGTAAGACTACCAGCCCCTAAAGACCTTTCTCTCTGAAGCAACTCATATGCATAGCACAAACCAGAAGCTTGTGGAGAAGATTAATAGTAAGCTTATCTTTCCAGGCCCTTTTTTAGGTAGAGACCTCAGGAAGTTAGTTTTTTGGAGTTTGCTTTTATAATGTTGTCAGCATAGCAGTGACTTTTCTTACTATGCTCTGACTGCTTTTGTCACTGCTGTCTTTTTAATAAGGCTGCTAAAAAAAATAGTCCACTGCCTTCCTAATATGCTGCCTTTAATGTGACCTATTGGGAGGAGGCTGAAGGGTGTAACAGGGACAAAAGCTTGGATTTGAAGAATCCCCAGAGAAGCATGAAGACAGGATTTGGCTTTGAAGCTGTAGGGAGGAGGGAACTTACTGTCTTCTGTGCCAGAATCAGGTAGGAAACTTGAGGAATATGATGGTCTTAAGGAAGCTCTGATCTTCAGAGCTACCATCAGAATGCTCATTAAGAGTATTTCTCCCCAGCTCTGTAGAGATAAACGTCTACTGTATACAAAGAGGAGTAAAGGAAGAGTCACTAACTTGCCCGTCCAGAGAAAATCTCACATGGGCCAAAAGGAAACTGGAAGGTCCTGCCTCTGGGTTGGAGTAAATTCATGCACCAGTGCAGGCTAGAGGAAGACCAGCTGGGCAGGAAGAGACCAAGGTTTCCTGGTAGGCACAAACTGGATATGAGCCAGCAGAGTACTCTCGTAGCAAAGCAAGCCAGCAGCATTCTGGGGTGAGCTAGACAGAGCATGCCTGGTAGGTGGAAGAAAGTGATCTTTCCCCCCTAATTGGTACTGGTGAGATGTGTCTGGGTACTGTGTTATAAAGTCTGGGCTGACTAGTAAAAGAGAGACTTGGACATCTTGGAACGAGTTCAGTGAAGAGCCATAAGGTGATGAAAGGTTCAGAGCATGTCACCCAAGAAAAGGAAGCTCGGGGGTAGGAGGCAGAATCTCATCCATGTGTCTAAATACCTGATGGGGTGGGTGGGGAGTAAAGAAGACAGGGCCAAACTCTTCCTAAGCAGTGCCCCGTGCCAGAAGAGCCAGTAAGCACAAAAACTACAGGAGATCCACTTACATGCTTTAACTTCTAAGTCATGGTATGCCTGACTGGCACTTAAAAACCCACAACTGGAGAATGAAGCAGCAGAGGAACCACAAAAGAGCATTCAAGGAAACAAGTGACAGGAAACAGTGCAATAAAGGTGGGTTTTTTTGTTATTGGAGATTAGGCTATGTATTTGCTGGCTCTGACAAGACCGTGCATTCTCATTGACAGGTTGGTAAAAACCAGCACCCTGTTCACTTTTTTTAACCCTTTAATACAACGAGGTATTAGTTAAATTGCTTTAGACTGAGATTTAAAAGCAGCACACACAGTAGGACATCCTGCCACTAGCAAGGCCTCATCTGGAGCACTGTGTCCAGTTCTGGTCTCCCCTGTTCAAGGACAGGGAATTTCTGGAGAGGGTACAGAAGAGGGCTACAAAAATGATAGAGGGACCTAAAACATCTCTCTTACAGGAGAGGGCTGAGAGCTGGGTCTGTTTAGCCTAGAGAGAAGGCTGAGGGGGAGATCTTTTCAATGCTTATAAAGACTTAATGACTGGGGTTCAGGCAGATGGGGCCAGGCATTTTTCAGTAGTGCCCAGAGACAGGGCAACAGGTAATGGTGATAGACTGGCATATAGAAAGTTGTATCTAAACATGAGGAACTTCGAGAGTGGTGGAGCACTGGAACAGGCTGCAGTGAAAGTCTCCATCTGGAAACATTCAAAACCTCCCTGGACACCATTCTGTGCAACCTGCTTTAGGTGAACCTGCTCTGGCAAGGGGGTTGGACTAGGTGATCTCCAGAGGTGCCTTCCAACCCCTAACATTGTGTCATTCTGTGTTAGGAAATAACCCTAACCTGATCTCATTGCTTGGTGTCCTTGACTGTCCTAGGAAGCATATTTGACTGCTAGATGATAGTTTTAACCATCTGTGTTAAATTTTTTTCAGCTGCTAGACTAACAAGTTTTAAGTGGATTTAAGTGGTATACTTTTTTAGCGGAGCTCAGGCTTAATAGTGCCTATGCAGCCATCTTCACTAAGAAAAAGAACCTCTTGTTTTAAGCAAAACTAAGTCTTGAACGTGGCCTCCATAAATACACCAATGTATCTAGTTCACATTATATAAAATGGTACCCCTCTTAATGAAACTAAGCATTTCTTACCCATGCTTAATTACTGTTGCTAAACTTCTTTGCCTTTTCTGGTAATGTAGCTGATTTGTCCTTCAGAAACCTATTCAGCCCTTCGATGTGAGCAGTTACGCTGTCAAAGGGCGTAACTTAGAAGCTTGCAGTTACTGCTTTGGCCAATTCTCTTGGTCCACAGCTTATACCACACACAACTTCATGGCAAATTCTGCCCTTATCAGAAATCAGTTTCCCTTCATTCTAATACAAAACTCACAAGTTCAAGGATTGCAATTTGATCCTTCTTGTGCCCGTAATACATAGCTTGGTGACAGTGTATTCTGAAACTCTGTTTCTGGAGTCCAGGTCCTTCCTACCTTCAGTATACTAGAACTGCTTGTAGACCGTCAGATGAGGCCCTGACTTAAAAGAGCGTTGCCATACACACAAGAAGGAAAAAACCCCAAAACTTTATAACTTAAAGCTCATGTACGCAAGTTTTTATACTGGAAATAGAAGCACCAGTATCAGCAAAACTTGAGGTGGATCCCGATTACTACCTTAAGGACAACTACGACTACCTACTTAGCTGCAGACCACTCCAGCATGGAACACTTTACATACTTCTCATGAGGGTCAGGTTGAAACTGGGGTCCAATCCCACAAGAAGGTCTTGGGACCACTTGCCCATCTGAAGTGCATGTACACCAATGTACGAAGCATGGGCAACAAACAAGAAGAGATAGACTAGATATGAAAGGGGAGCGGGATAACAATTTAACGAGACTTTCATACGATAGGCTGCGGGAGGAGATACCACAGTTGGCAGGAAGGGGGTCTAGTAAGGGCTTTCAGACTGTTGCCCTGCAACATGCAGCACAGTCGAAGGCTCATGGAGTCAAGCCAGGGGTTCCTGAGATAGCAGCAGTCAATGGAAAAACAGGGAAACACCTTAAAGAAGGGATGTTCTCTTGGAAAAGTGGTGTGGCCAACTGCCCAGCTGAAGTGCCTCTTAGACGAATGCATGCAGCATGGGTAATAGGAGGAGCTGGAAGCTACTGTGCTGCTTGAAGGATATGACATAATAGCCACTACTGAAACCTGGTGGGATGAATGCTATAACTGGAGTGCGGCTATCAACGGGTACAAGCTGTTCAGAAGGGACAGAAGGAGAAGGGGTGGAGGTGTTGCCCTCTATGTTAAGGAATGGATTGGATGTGAAGAGATGTCCCTAAAGAATAACCATGAGCAAGCTGAAAGTTTATGGGTAGGAATTAGACATCAAGGTAATAAGGGAAAACTTGTGGTTGGAGTATACTATAGGCCTCCCAATCAAGAGGAGTCTGTTGATGAAGCATTCCTACTACAGCTACAGGATCACAGGCTCTTATCCTGCTAGACTTCAACCACCCTGACATTTGCTGGAAAAGTAA